>JAWQFJ010017368.1:27500-55000 GCA_034096865.1 Theodoxus fluviatilis
CCGGTGCTGTCACCACCGTCTCTGCCACAGACACCACAGCAGAGCTGCTGGCAGATGGAAGGGGCTTCCCTTGCATGTTCAGCAGCTTAGACAGTGTGGGTGCAGCTGCAAAGAGAAAGGATTAGTCTCCACTGAAGCAAATGGTGACATGCATCTTCAACGTTGGGGACAAGTTACAGCCATTGCAGGCAAACTAAAACCACTATTGTAAACAACAAAGTGTACTGGTAATGATACTTTCAGGTCCAGAATAATGAGGAAAAGATGTTCTATTTGATGGCTGATCAGCCATTGTAAGCTACGAAAGAAAAAGAAACTGGCAGTCATCCCAACAGAAACATGTATGTTCTATAATGTAATGCAATGTAATGTAATGTAATGTAATGTATGTGATCTATGAGCACAACAAAAGAGGTCATCATAATCCAAGGGAGATCCTTCACTGACTAATAATACTCCTGAGTGTCTAAGAGCACAGATTAGAACTCTGCAAGCTGAACAAGTTGTATAGAGAGCATTAGGAAGACATAATGATGCTACTACTGATTAACTTGAACATTCAGCCCCAAATAGCTGCAGTTTCAAAAGTCTGATGGGGCAAGGAGGATATGGTTCCTATTGGACAATACTTCAGAAGTCTGAAAGAGCACTGACTCAGGTACTGACCCGAGGATGGGGTGGCAGGGAAGAAGCTGGTCTGGGGCACCAGGCGGATGGGGGTGGAGGTGAGGGAGGGGCCAGGACTCTCTGGGGAGAGGCCTGCCCCAGGTAGGGGGTGCAATATGGCAGGCTTCACATCCTGCAGCTGCCCGACGCCTGAGCCCTGCATCTGCTGTGGAGTTTGCGGAGTTCCTGCTGCTTGCTGCAGCTGCTGTGTCAGTGAGGCCTTCTCCTTCTGGAGCTGCTTCAGGTGCTCCTGTTCCTGCTCCTGCAACAAGCAAGAGCCACTTCAAATGGTCGCCAGGACGTGCTGATTCACTAGACTTGTATTCACTAGCCGGAATGGTTAGCATCAAGGAAACTTCAATCAGTTTCGAAAAGGCTTTGAAAATCATGCAGTCCAACTGAGGTCAAAGAAGGAGTTCCTCTCATATCAATGCTTTCCGTACCTGGGATGTTTACCTTCTTTGCTAAATGCTGCTATTTCCACACAAGAAGTGAAATTCTCTTGAATGTACCATGCATAACATTTTATATCAGTTGCTTTCAGAATCCCACATGAAGCTGCCCCCTACCCCTCCTCCTCAGCAAACAAACAAACAAACAAATAAATAAAAACAATGCCAGGGGAAAACTCCACTTATGTCATCCTGCATCAATTTCAACCTAACATGAAAGAGGTGATCCAACTTTAATTCAAGGTCACCACATTCCTTACATTCTTCAGCTGCTGGAGGTCGTCTGAGGATTTGAACTTGCTGAGCAGAAGGGAAGAGAGCAGGGGTGAAGTGGGTGGTGCCCCTTTGGGTCGACCCTCTGTGGCAGAGGTAGAGGCAGCCAGGGCAGCTCCAGGAGGAGGTATCTGGAGCTGGGTCAGGGTGGACGGTGTTCGAGGAAGATCTTCCTCCAGACTCTGAAAGGATCCAGAACCAGGCATGGTTGGAGGAGGCTTCCCTGAAGACCGCTGCAAGCACCAACACATACCCTTCATGGTCCATGGCAAAGTTGAGTTCTATTATCACAATGATGGACATATTCTGTCATTATTTTCCTCTTCTTGACAGTATTTTCACAACTGCAACTCTAATCATTAATAGGTGTAATTCGTGAAAAAAATAACCATAATGATTGACATTGAATCTTCAGGTACATGATCTGAGAAAGTATCAGGAAGGGAGTTTTGTTTAAAGAAGAAAACATGCACGTGCAAAGATGTGCAATAGATCTCACTGCAGGAATGTCTTGGTTGCTGCTGTCTGTAATGGAATCCTGGGTGCTGTCATCAGGCTCAGAGAAGCTGCTGGGTACAGTACTTCTTCTTCCAGACTTTGACCTGGCCTGGGCTGCAAACACAGCAACATATGTGCTCAAGGCAGGCCTCTGAACTTGTAAGGAACTACACACACAAGGTTTACAAGACACTTGAGTACAGCATAAGAGTAAGAGCTGCTGAATGTCCCCTTCATCAGCTGGAACCCCTAGCTGCTGGGTTTTCAAGACCCACTCCAGTAGTTCTGTCAGGGGCAGCCCCAAGCAACCATGAGGCTGGTGAAAGTAGTCACTCCGAGGCTACTGGGTGAACTCTGCCCCTAAAGATCTGTCCCAGTTAGGGTGGAAATATATCATAGATTTATGATGGGTCTCTGCTTTGCTTCACATATAGATCTCTACTTCTTTCAGGGTAATGAAAACATGTAGGCAGGGTGGAAAAAGGATGAGGAAGGGAGAAAATGGGAGATGGGAAGAGGCTCTGGAGAGAGAGAGGAGGGTGGGAGGTGAGGGAGGAAGGAAAAAAGAGATGGATGAATGGATGGACGGATGGATGGATGGATGGATGGATGGATGGATGGACGGACGGATGGAGTTTTACAGCCTATCAACCTTTGTAGGCTTTGTAAGGCCATTGAGCATGAGAAGCACTAAAATAGTTAGTGTAAGCACACATCTAGCCACAATGTCCCTAGGTATTCACCTCTTATGAATCGCATAGGGATATGTGGTGGGTCTATTCAGACCCCCAACCCACAGGGAGCTGAGAGAGAGAGAGAGAGAGAGAGAGAGAGAGAGAGAGAGAGAGAGAGAGAGAGAGAGAGAGAGAGAGAGAGAGAGAGAGAGAGAGAGAGAGAGAGAGAGAGAGAGAGAGAGAGAGAGAGAGAGAGAGAGAGAGAGAGAGAGAGAGAGGGAGAGAGAGAGAGAGAGAGAGAGAGAGAGAGAGACAGATAGACAAAGAGAGAGACAGACAGAGAGACAGACAGACAGACAGACAGACAACCAGACAGACAACCAGACAGAGACAGACAGACACACAGACACACATACAGACAGACAGACAGACAGACAACCAGACAGAGACAGACAGACAGACAGACACACAGACACACATACAGACAGACAGACACACAGACAGGCAGACAGACACACGGACAGTCTGAGAGATGGACAGACACTGACAGACACAGGCAGAGAACTGTGAGAAGCTGCTGGCAGAGGAGCCTGCCGAATTGGCATGGAGGGGCAGAGAAGGATGGTGTGCATGCATGCATGCATGCATGTTTTGAAAGGCAACTGACCAGGTAAAAACACTAGAGCTAGTTAGAGTAAGGGCAAGTCTCGATTTTTGGACTTATTCAGATGTGTTGGGTTATTTTTACCCCTAATCAATGGGAGAGGGTGATTTGTAACATGAAAGATTTTAACAATGGAACCCATTCATAATTGACTTCAGCAAACTGGGCCAAAACCAAACAAAACTTCATCAAACAAAAACAGATACAGAAACACATGTAAGATATGAATAGCATATCAAGATGATAAACATGATTTACATTTGTATGATCTGGCAGAACCAACTGTTATACACCCCTCATCACAGTTTTCAAATTTCATTTTTACTCAATGTCATTAGTAAGTCTACAAAAAAAAAAAGCAAAGCAGTACCATGAATTAACAGAAAGCCTAGAAATGGTACACAATGAAATGGAAGTCATTTTTATGTCATGGCTGCAATTACTAAAAAAGACAAACCCCCTCCCCCGCAAAGTTGTGGTTACAATAACATGATAAAATGAAAATGAGTAGGTCGGCCTGAACTTTGTTTTCCTCTCCAATTTTTGTTTTAGATGAGGCCAGATTGAACAGTAATCAAGTTTCTCTTTCATTGGAAATGCTTTTTAAAAACATTAATATTGGATTCCCTCTGTGCTCATAGATCATGGAAGATGGGATGGCATGCAATTTATTGTGTCTTTTCTTTTCTTTTTTTCTTCTTTTTCATGGCATGATTGAAGAAATTGTTAAAGGTCAGCAGGAAAAAAAGGATTGGTTTGGTTACCACATCCACAACTTTGGTTGTTGTTGCCTAATGATCTTACCATGCCACAACCAATGCTTCTTCCTAGCCCTAGACCAAACGCATGCCAATCCACCACTAACAATGTCTGCCCTTAGTGCAG
This sequence comes from Theodoxus fluviatilis, assembly GCA_034096865.1. Taxonomy (NCBI): domain Eukaryota; kingdom Metazoa; phylum Mollusca; class Gastropoda; order Cycloneritida; family Neritidae; genus Theodoxus; species Theodoxus fluviatilis. Next base: position 31,613 of record JAWQFJ010017368.1, read on the forward strand.
GGCTTCTTCCAAGAAATGTAGAGTGTAACCTGGAATCCAACCAGAAAACCTGTTCTTTTCTCTCCTAAAAGCCCAACAGCAATATCAGCATATTTTCATCATAATTAAAAAAAGGGGGTTTCCCAGAGTGACAGTTGTCTTGACATCAGTTTCCCACCCATTCTGCCACACAGTTAAAACAACTGACAGGTGTTTTCACATGTTCAATATCTTAGACTGCCTCAATGAAGACACCCTTCAGGTCTTAGCTATAAAGCTATGCAATTGGGCTGTGAAGATAAACAATTGCAACACCAATACATGGAGATGTATAAATAATACTCTCATGATCAAATTTCTGTAATGGTTACTTTGGGAAGAAATGTTCTTTTCAGATGATCCAGTTCCTGATCGCCCATTCTAAACTGGTAATCAGCATAACTTTTGAGTGGTTTCCATGTTTCTCATTAATTCTTTGCAACAAAAAAAGACATCTTCACCCCTTAACCTTTTTATAAATAGAAAAATGTTAAGTATACTTTATTTTCCACATCTGACCCCCTTCAAAATTAAGTATATATATTTCCCACTTCGACATTGGAAGGGAGAGGACACTATCTAATGTATAAAAATTTCAAGAAAAAAAAAGTTTATTCATTGAATTTCAAGTAATCACAAGTCCTGGTTGCACCACCTTATGTATTAACATACTTACAGACCCACACATGCACATACCAGCCCATCATGATATGACACAGAGTAACATGAAGGAAGCAACCTCTGAGCTTTGCTTAGCCCTACATGTGTGTGTGTGTGTGTGTGTCTGTGTGTGTGCATACATGCATGCCTGCATGCGTGTGTGCATGCATGTGCATGTACATGTGTGTGTTGTAAGTGCATGTGCAGGCATGTGTTGTAAGTGCATGTGCAGGCATGTGTGTGTGTGTGTGTGTGTGTGTGTGTCTGTGTGTGTGTTTCCACCTGACTTACCTCTTGCAGCAAGCTCCTCTGCCAACCTTCTGGCTGCCTCTTCAGCAGCCTCCTCAGCCTCCCTCTGTTCCCTGCAGTCACAAGACCACAACACTCCTCAAGCTAAGACGGCCAAGTCCACAGGTGCCATGGCCCTTGTACAAGGGAAAATGTTGGAAAGTTTATATACTGGAGCATAAAGAATCTGATTAGCACAAAACATTCCAATGCACACAAGAAAGAAAAAAGAAGATCGTGATCAAGTGGTAAATTGCCTCCTCAGAAAATAAGACAAGCATTTATATTGTCTCTGAATTTAGGAAATTATTACAGATGTATAGGAAAAAAACAACAACCCAATACTCCCATACATCAGATCTGGAAATTTACTCACCTCTGAACTCTTTCCCAGTATTCATGGATGTTGTCATCATGCACACCAGACTTGATTTCCTCGACCTCTCTCTTGAGGTTCCTAGCAAAGGAAACCACAGTAGACCATGTCCAGAGAGGTTCATGACATAACCATTAACTCACTACAAAGACAATGTGTATGTGTATGTCCTGGTTTTTCAAATTAGGTATCAGGTGCAGTTTGTTAAAATGACAAATCTAGTAATACAGGGGAGGGGGGTGGGGTGGGGGAGGGGGTTAAATGTTTCAACTTCAGGAATGTCAGAAACATTCTCAAATAAAACCATGCCATCAACATTCAGTAAAACCAATGCCATGAGATGACGACAATTCAAACCTGAAAGAGGCAGCTGCACAGAATAACATTGCCTGGTGGGTATATTGGAAGCTTCTAAAATGTGAAATTTTACATGAGAGTGGCATGAAGAAGCCTGGAACAGAGAGAGAGAGAGAGAGAGAGAGAGAGAGAGAGAGAGAGAGAGAGAGAGAGAGAGAGAGAGAGAGAGAGAGAGAGAGAGAGAGAGAGAGAGAGAGAGAGAGAGAGAGAGAGAGAGAGAGAGAGAGAGAGAGAGAGAGAGATGGATGGATGGATGGATGGATGGAGTTTAAGGGCCTATCAGCTTGTAGGCTATATAAGGCCACATCATTAAGAAACACCCATCTTTAACAAAGAATTAAAACTCTTCTCGACAGTGAGTTCTTATACAGTCCATCTAATTAGTGACCTGAAATCAATTAAATCGAGTCCCACTGCCCACCAGCCAGCAAAGGCTGTGTAGAGCCTTTAAACATGAAGACTCATAAAGGGCGATAGGGCAAAATTTCCCACCTCAATTTTCCTGTCACTGACAAAATACTAAAGGATAAGTGGATGGAGCCCAAGGGTTCATCAGCCGTGAAGGCCATTCAAGGCCACAACATACTTTCACTGATTAAAAAGTGCAATCAAAAGAATACCTCAGAAGAGGTACGTGGAGAGATATCGAAAACAATTAAGACATAGTACGACTCATAAACGAGAATAATACTCAGAATCTATCAAAAATCTTATCACAGCTAAAGGATCTTTTAAAAAGTCAGACAGACTGCTCGACCCACTCCGTAGATGAGCAAGTCGGTGAAGGCTCCGACCGCAACAAGGGATTGATTGATTGATTGAACTTTATTTTTCAAGGGAAATACATGAATTAGGCATAACTGCCTACATAAGTACATTACATCCAGCCCTGGATAAAACAAGAAAACAAACAAACAAATACAATCCCATCCCCCACCCCTACCCACCCACCCATCCTCTATCCCACACAAAATTAACACAATAACACAGGTTACAATCAATTCATGGTAACGAAATACCACGTTGAAAATAGCCACAAAGTGAATTTAGAATAAGATGAAAGTATCTAGGATGACTGCATAAGAAAAGTATGTAGTTTCAATTTAAATTTCTCTAAAGATTTCGCAATTTTTAGAGAATTGGATAGTGTGTTCCACATAGTAGCCCCTGAATAAGATAGGCTATGTTTAAACAAATCAATCCTAGGTTGTGGTATTATAAAGTTATGTACACGAATATTTGAATGTTGGAATAAGTTTATCAAATAATCAGGCACATCACAATCATTAATTCTTTTCATTAAGACACATTTATTGAATTGTAAATGCTTATGAAAAGGCAATATGTTAAGTTCTTTCATTTTGTCATTTGTAGATAGTGAACTATCTGTTATCATAAGCTTAGAGGCTCTTCGATACAATGACTTCAGCCTTTTCAAGTTAGCGTCACTACAGCCATCCCAAATTGTTGACGCATAATTAACGTGAGATAAGATATGAGCATGGAAGAAGATTTTGCAAGTTTGAACGTCAACAATATGTCTTAATTTGGAGAGAAGAAATAGATTAATTGATATTTTTTTAACAAATATAATCAATGTGTGATTGCCATCCTAAATGATCATCAATTATTACACCAAGAACTTTGTGCTCTTGATTGAAACAATTTTTTCGATTCTCAAAGAATCAAGAACAAGAGGAAGAGATAAAGGTTATATAATTTGATGTTTTTGTCTCGTTGTTATCACCATATATTTCGTTTTGGAAGGATTAATGACCATATGATTCGAAGAGCACCAGGAACGTATTTCATCCAGGCTCCCTTGAAGTTTTACTGCCACACATTCAGTCCTGACACCTGAGGTTGAAAGTGTTACATCATCAGCAAACATATCACATGTAACCTCTTTATCAGAGATATGTAATGGTAGGTCATTGATGAATAGGCAGAACAAAAGAGGACCTAAGACAGAACCTTGTGGCACACCCACTTGTAAATGGCCACAAAAAGAAGCATGTCCATTGAAATAGACATACTGCTGTCTGTCTTTTAAGAATGATTGAAAGAATTTCACCGTGTTACAACCATTTAGATATTGTGATAATTTTTCAATTAAAATGTCATGATGAACCATGTCAAACACTTTCTTTAGATCAAGAAAAATGGGACCAATCAACTGTGACCCATAAATGGCACATAGCCAAGAATCAATCAATGGAGTTAATGCTGTATGGCAAGAATGTTTTGGCCGGAAACCCGATTGAAGAGAATAAAGTAGATCATGTTGATTCAGATAAGCCATCAAATGCTTGTGAACATGCTTTTCAAGTGGCTTTGATAGTATAGATAGTATTGAAATGGGTCTAAAATCATCAATATTCAAAGGGGTCTTCATTTTTGGTAAAGAAATAACTTTTGCTATTTTCAGACATGGGACAAGGGAATTGTGAAAAATACTGAAACTGAAGGCGCGAAGCGCCGAACCGACTGCGCAAAGCGCCAAGGAAGCTAGGGGGGTCCGGGGGCATGCCCCCCCTGAAAATTGTTTTAATAGGGGAAGCCAAATGGTGCAATCTGATGCAATCTGAGCAGGAAAATTAACTTTCTAGGCTGTTCACTGAAACAGCTACAGTACAAAAAAAAGTAAAAAATTTTAAGTACTCACCCAAAATCACATGTCTGTTTTAGATTGATCTCTGCCATCAATTGTTGTGTGTTGGGTGTGCAAATACCAAAAAATTGTACATAGAAAAGTCTGTTCATTTTGTGACTGTTTATTCTTCATTTCATTGATACTCTAGGAAGTTTGCTGAAGAAATCCCTTAGGTCACCACTGGAAACCTGCCTTTTCTTTGCTGGGGCCGGCACCACATTAGCTTCACTCATGGGCACAGATGACGAACTTTTGTTGATGGGGGTCTGCACCACCTTCATGGCGGAAGAAGAGGCCACCTTGGGAATACAAAACCCCGGAGACACACCATTAGCAGTGACTGGAGGTACAGTTTCCCGTCTCGAAGCACTGACCACAGCTGATGTGGAGGGTGTGGGAGTCTGCAGCTTACTTTTATAAGAAGAGGCTACCTTGCGGCTCCATGATTTCCGAGCAAAAGCAATGTGGGATGGTCTACGACTTCGGCCATCAACTGGAACCGTAGCATGATGAGGTACAACACGGGTTGATCTCCAGGGAGTTCCAGTGGCTGCCGAATCTTTGGGTCCACAGGCGGCGTTGTTCGATGCAAATCCAGTTTCAGTGCGTGCTTGTTGGTGGTGAGATGCTTTACCAACGCAGACTTTCCATTTGTCCCGTAATTGATGATTCCTTTCTCGCACCACTTGCAAATGGCTTCTCCAGGCACGTCGATTTTTGCGATGGAATCGCCGATCAACTGGGATCTCTCCTTGCCCTTGTATTTCACTACAACTCTCTCCGACAGCCATTGCGTTTTCCATTTGTTTTTCACACTGTCAACCTTGTCGATGTTCGCGGACTCAACACTTTCATTTTCCGTCAACACTCGATAGGAGTAAATCGCCATTTTGACTGCTTCGACTTCACAACTGCATAAGCGCTCGGAGAATCCGAAAACGAGTATTTTTAGCTTCGGCAAAGATCGGCAATGATCATGACCAATCAAAACAAGAGCAAAGTTTGGATAAATGACATCGCAGTACTTCGTGAAACATGACGGAACGACCCGACAACCGAACCTGCGAAGGCGCCAAAGTTCCCCCCCCCCCCCCCCATTTTCTCTTCGGATTTGCGTCGATCTCAGAAATGACCCATTGACTTTTTTAAAATACGGAAATCAGTATAAATACGGATCAGTCCCATGTCTGTATTTTCCATTCATTGGGGAATGTGTGATTGATGATACACAAGTTATATATATAGTATATATATATACAGCACCCACATGCTACAAATTTTGTCTCAATGGAATCTGGAGCTTGGACCCTTTGACAAACATACTCGACTTGTCACCATTGACGTTCAAGCCCTCTACACCAATATCCCCCACAAGGAACTGGAAACTGCCCTACGGCACTTCTTGACCAGACACAGACTGCCCAATACCCCGCCTGTCGACACAGTACTTCAGGTTACCAACCATGTCCTCTCCAACAACATCTTCACTTTTGAGGGCCAACATTTCAGACAGGTGATGGGAACAGCGATGGGAACCCCGATGGCCCCGAGTGCAGCCTGTCTCTTTATGGGCTGGCTCGAAGACCATCTCCTAGCCAACAGCCCCGTGCCAGTGCCAGCAACAACCTGGAAACGATACATCGATGACATATTCCTTCTGTGGACCCGCTCGGATGCCGAGCTCCAACAATTCTCGGAATTCCTCAACCAATTCCATCCCTCCATCAAGTTCACCTTGAAGTCCTATGACCAAGCAGCACCCTTTCTGGACATCCTCATCACCCTGCTAGATGGTTTCCTCCAAACTGACCTTTACTCCAAACCCACTGATGTACATGGATACCTCCACAGTCTGTCCTCCCACCCTCACCACGTCATCCGAAACCTCCCCTACAGCCTCTTCCTCCGTCTCCGCCGACTGTGCTCCAGCCCCGACACCTTCCATCAGAGATGTGATGAACTGGAAAATCAGCTCAGAGCCCGAGGCCACCACCTTCCTACCATCACCAAGGCCAGGACCATTGTCAGCACTAAGTCCAGACAAGAGTGCTTACAATACAAGACCAAATAAGAAGAACCAGCGGGTCCCCTTTGTCGTGACCCACCACCCCAACAACCCTCCTTTGCGCTCCTGGGTCGGAGAACTCCACCAGGCGATGACCAACACCAGCCCACGCATGGCACAAGCTGTACCCGATCCACCCCTTCTGGGGGAGAGAAACAGCCGCTCCCTACGGGCCTTGCTGATGCCCTCCGTACTTCCCACTCCCGTCGATGCCGACCCTGGCTCCTACAAATGCCAGAGTTCCCGCTGCGTCATCTGCCAGTATCATCTTGTGGAGGGCCGCACATTCACTAGCCAACAGACCAATGAAACATTCCACATCAGACACAAACTCACATGCACGACATCCAATCTCATATACATCCTGTATTGCACTAGATGCAACCACACACAGTATGTCGGAGAAACAAGCAACTCACTCAAACAACGCTTCTACCAGCATCGCTCGAACATCAACACCAACAAGAACACCTGCACTCTCATTACTGAACACTTCTCCCTACCCAACCACACACTGCACGACCTCAGATGCATGCCGGTAGAGAAGTCCTACACGGACAGCACTGAAGTACGACGCAGGCGGGAACGTTTCTGGATGTGCAAACTCTCTACTTTGACACCGAATGGCTTGAACACTTTGTTATAATGGTTCTTCCATTCTGGGTCCTCCCCAGTGGATCTTTTGACTTTGCTTGTGACTCTGCGGGAACGTTGTCTCAGTCAGATATTTGTGGCTTGCTCTTGGGGTTGACCTTCAGGGCTTTGTACTTGTGCAATGGCAGACGGGGTTCCAATCCAGCAAACCCGATTCACCAGTCGCAGTAGAACAGCTTGACAAGCCACGCACACGTATGTCGTCATGCGTGACGTAGACACTTCGGATTGGATATGTGATGATTTGTCAAACCCTTCAGTCCTGAGGAAGGCGTTTAGCCGAAAATTTGACGTTAAGTAAGGCTTGTTTGTTTGCTCGCTTGTTTTTTTCATATATATATATATATATATATATATATATATATATATATATATATAGTAGTATCAAAGGAACGAGCAAACAAACAAGCCCCACTCATATATATATATATATATATATATATATATATATATATATATATATATGATAGATTCAATAATGTATGGAATAGAAATTTTCAAAATGAAGGTGTTAATACCATCATGTCCAACTGATTTCTTATTCATCTTCTCAAGAAATATGCCAACTTCATGAATGCCAAGAAGTGGTATCTCAAATTCTTTAGACTCGGACAATCTTCCTTTGCAAAAACCACTCAAAATCAATTCTCTGGAAAGGTTACTTTGAACATTGACAGTCTGTAATAATTTTTGGGCCACAGAAAGAAAGTGAGCATTGCATTCATCAACATTAACTGTCAAAGATGCTACAGCATATTTAACTTTGTTTCGATTTTTAAAGGTATTGATGGCTTTCCACATATCCTTATTATCTTCTATAATCCTTTGAAATATTCTTTTTTAGCTTTTCTTACCAGAAAATTACGCTGTTTTTTGTCAGCTAGGAAATCTCCATTTTTCTTAATCGATCTCTCACAGTCATTGCTAACATTACATCCTTTGTCATCCATGATGGAAGTGTTGGATGACGTACACGTTTCTTTTTCATTCAATCATTGAAGCATGTTCGTCAATAACTGATAGAAAAAGACTATACCAAAGTTTCAGTGCATTGTTAGGGTTCACAACATTAACTACACTATAAAATGGAGTATTCTGTAAAGCTAAGCAGAACGCGTCTATATTAAATTTCTTGAAAGATCTATTATGTATATAGGTGTGGTGATCTTTCCTACACTTAGGAATTCTGGAATGTAGAGAGCATACTATTGGATAGGAATCACTAATACCTACATTGGGTGACCATACATCTTTTCCAAAAGAATTGTTTGTGGTATATAGATGATCTATCAAAGTTGATGTCGACTGTGTGACTCTTGTTGCACTGCAGTTTGAACTAATTGTGTGAGACAAAAGAGAGCGATGGTAGAATCCCATGCCCAATTCTTTTTGAAATAATCAATATTGAAATCGCCCAACAGAACCACATTCTTTTTGAAGGTACAAACTTTGTCCATTATTTTTACAAATTTATCATACCAACAGTAGGTAGATGCAGGATTTCTGTAGAAAAATCCCAACATGACAGATGAGTGCACATTACTTTTTACTTCAAGCCATAAACATTCAACATTGAATGTTTCTAAATCTGATCTACGAACTACACATTGTTTCATATTGCAACGAATATATGCTGCCATCCCGGTTTGCCCGGAATGTTCTGCATCTCGTCTCTCAATATAGAAACCAGGAATATCAACCGTATCGTTGCTTATACTTAGATGAAGACGTGTTTCGCATAACCCAAAAATGTGCAACTTTTCTTTCTGAATAAATAAGTTGATGTCTACCACCTTATTATTAAGATGATAGACATTAATATGTCCAACGCGCAGAGAGAGAGAGAGAGAGAGAGAGAGAGAGAGAGAGAGAGAGAGAGAGAGAGAGAGAGAGAGAGAGAGAGGGGGGGGGCACTCACTCAAGAGTAGATTACCTCTGCATGCATGACTCATTCATGAGCTTACTTGTAGGTCTGCTGTTCATCCACTATTAGCTTCTTCAGTTCCTCCACCCTCTCAGTGGTGAGGCGCCGGACTATCTGATCTTGGGGGGTGTCTGTCTCACCACGGTCGCCTCGCTTCCGCCTGCCAAGATGGTTGTACAGAATGACTTTGAGAAACAAGCTGTTTCGCATAGCATAACACTTACAGATTTAATTCTACAACTTTTTAAAGACATACAAATTGTAAATATTGCTTAGAAGACATTATAAAGAAATTGCACTACTCAGCAGCAGGTATACATGAATGTCACATGGCTGTCAGAACCATTCCTTCATCATGCTATGTCCTGACTTCCCGAGGCAGAAGAAATCCGTCCAATTCAGGCAAGATATGAGTGGATGACATCAGTATATGTACTCACTTGAAAGTGTCAACTTTTTCCAGCAAGTCATTGTACTGAAGAGCACAGTTCTGCAATTGACAGAAAACAAATAGCAAAACATACAAATGAAATAAACTGTATTTTTCTTATGGATTTATGACATTCATAAAAGTCATAGTACAGCTACTACACCATGAGTTTTCACCTGCTTTTGGCCAGCTGACTCACATGAATAGAAATCATAGCATTTCACTGCAATCATCTTATGAACATCCATGGACTCATTGTTTTCGAAAACAGTACTAGCCATACCCACAGTCATGCTTCAAGAATTCATATGCCTTATACCAAATGCAAACTGGTAGCTAGATCTATTCACAATACTAAATCTTATTTTCAACAGAGGCACTATCTTAGGCTTTTTACTTGTCTTCCCTTTCACTATCAACTAATCTAAAAATCTTGCAGGGGATATTACATTGATCTGTGGCACAAAGGTAAGCACTGCATTCTCAAAGGACAATCTAGCTGACATTTCCATCCATTGAAATATCTCCATTACATCCCTCATGAAATAGATGACAACACTTTTTCTTTGGTGATCTACAAATACATTTTTAACAAGAATGTGTGTGGCAGTTATGCCTTTTCCCTCATTATTAAGAATGTAGAAGCCAGCCAGGCTCATCACAGTGTGCAAGGCAGCAGTGCCCTTCTTTGGCAGTACATTCATGTCACAGCAGTCAACAGAGCATTGATAATTGCTACTCCAGTATCTTGTTATATTGGTCATCTGGCAACTTCTATGACCATCCTGACTTTTGCTTCACTTTCGGAAAACATCCATCCAAGTTCATGCACTCAGAGAACCATGAGCTTGGAGTCACCTTCTGGCTGAACCAGTCTGGAGGTCTACTGGGCTCTCCAAAGGGCTTGATGGCTCGACTGACAGAAACGCTGAAAGAGATAGTTAATTGCAGCATATCAATAATAGTTATGTGCATGTATGACTGAAACCCATCAACCTAGAACTAATATAAACAAAATATAACTAATATAAACAAAATATATTATCTAATATTTCTAACATCAGTATTAATTATCAATTAAACTTGTCAAGTCTGGTCATTCAAGATTTATTTTTCAACTTGCCTCCTTGGCAAAGTCCTGTCTGTACAGGGGTTCTTCTAGTCTAAGTTTCCAAAAAACGTGTATTGACACACTGGTTGATACACAGCATGACAGTGACAACATCAGTCATTGACATTACCATAAGTGCACTCCACTCTCGGGGCTCGATTCCATGTGGACAAAATCTCGGTTTGTGTGCTCTGATTCGACTCTTGGTCACATTCTCTTCACATGGTCGAATTGGCACCTTACATACTCTTTACAGGCTTCTAGAATCATCGAGAACAATGAGAACAGATTGAAATGCACTCCACTGCCTGGAATGGTGCCACGTGGCACTTGGAAAGACAAATTCATCCTGACTACGTCACATAACTAAGAAACAACATGGGCAAGGAGGCCGACATAAGAGCTAGAAAGTGCCACGACATTCTAGCACATTTCAGAACCCTCACAACATTTACAAACTGTGGTGAAATTAATTTTGGTTAGATGTGCATTCCATGAAATTTAACTGTGCAACTATTTGGTGGAATGTTAAGCAACTGGTATCTAACTTCACATTAAAATGGGGTTTATTTTTTAAAGTACTATTTAGTGCTGCTATAATCCATAAAGATGGGTATAGAGTGCAACATGAAAAAATGACAAACCTGTTGCCATCCCAAAACAAAAAAGTTGTGGTAATGGTAACCTGACTGACTATTTTTTGGGGTTGGGCCTGAACTTTCTTTACAGTTATGCAAAAAATAGGGGGGAGGGAATAAAAAAGAAGGAAGTTGATGATAAATAATGAACTGCTTGCTGTTCCATCTTCCCTGTCATATGAGCACTCAGGGAATCCACTATTTAAGTTTAAAAAAAACTATGAATAAGAAACAAACACACGACAAACACCAAAATCAAAGGCTTTCGGGCACACGCCCTTCTTCAGTGAACGATGCAGAAAGTTAAAAGAAAGAGAATTTTCAGTGAAAGTTTGCGTTCAATCTGGTCTCTTTTATTAAAAAACATAGTTTAATCAAGTACAGGCTGACCTACCAGCCCTATTTTTGTTGTTGCCATGTTACCTTAACCACAACTTTTTCTCTTTTTTGGGGGGAGTGGGTGGGGGTGGGGAGTGGGGTGGGGGAGGGGGGTGTTGGGTGGCTAACAGAAAATTCTCTCTCTCTCTCTCTCTCTCTCATTCATTCACATACACACACATACATGGATACATTCATGAAAGAACAGACGCAGTGTAGGGAACAGAAAGTGTAGGGAGAAAGAAATTAATGACTGATGATCATTTCTAATCAAATCTTTTCAATCATAGTCATCCTACTCGATTTATACAACTTACAGATTTTGGTCTCCACTCTTCAGAATAGTCATCCTACTCGATTTATACAACTTACAGATTTTGGTCTCCACTCTTCAGAATAGAACAGGCCAGAGCCAATTTCTCTCTTGTAGACCATTTGTCAACTGGTCCCTGCCTCAACTTGGACTCTGGAAAGAAAGGGATTTCAAAAGAGTGGCCAATGTAGACCATTTGTCAACTGGTCCCTGCCTCAACTTGCACTCTGGAAAGAAAGGGATTTCAAAAGAGTGGCCAATGTAGACCACTTGTCAACTGGTCCCTGCCTCAACTTGGACTCTGGAAAGAAAGGGATTTCAAAAGAGAATTAAACCATCAAACATTGAAGTTAATACCTCAATGCCCACATTGGGACATAGAATAGGATTTCTGTTTGCATATAATGAGATGATATTGTCATTGATGATGGAGATGTCTAGGATTTTGCACTGAAATATATGTTCTTGTCTCTAGCTTTCGTGATCAAATATGTCTCACTGAAAGTATAACATGCCTAATCTTTTCCCCTCAATTATTTTATGTTACCTTATTGCAGCAGCAAATACTTGTCATATAACCATGATATGTTATAGTTTCATTCACAAACACTTGCCACAAAATAAGGGGGGGGGGGGGGAACTCTTCATATATATTTTTTCAGTCCACTTATCATGAGCTAGAAACAAAAGTAAAATGTCAAACACTCCACACTTGTTGCACAGCATATAGTAGGCACTTGCTCTAACAAGAATGACAATGGGGCTGAAAATCGACTCGATTTTACACAAAGTTTTTTCCCCATCATTTTAGGGTCACCTTACATTGATGAGTGTATTTCTGGGTTTAACATTGAAAACCCACTCACATTTGGTACCACTGTAAAGCTCTTTGAATTTCCTTCGTGAATATTTCATTTTCTTAAACCCTGAATCCATGCTGAACGAGTTCCAGCAGCATGAATTCATACTTAATGTTTTCGGCTAAATAATGTTGTTTCTATAGGGGGCAACACGTTTATAGATGGGGGCAACACATTGTTCAGAGAATTTTTCATACACATTTCCTGAAAATATTGTGATTTTACTCCAAACCAAATCATGGACTCCAGCGATTTTGCAGTCTTTTCCATTTCATTCTGTTAACTTCTGGTCAAGACAATGCCACTGTCACTGCTCTTATTTTACAAGCAAATCTTCTCAAAGTAGGTTTGAGTAAAGATTACTTCCATAAGGATTGTTTCAACATAATATGATTTGTATTTCAATAGGACTGATAATATTTTCATGGTGATTAAATGTGTTAACATAGTGTTCAACTCATAATTGACAGGGTCTTTCTTGTTGTGTAGACCTGTCCCGATTCATCTCAGAAACTTGAGTCGTCTTAATCAAGTTTGAAAAATAAACTATACATGCATTCAATCTTTTATTTTCCCCTATTAATATCAACATCTACATCAATGATGCATCATACATATTTTGTGCATATTGCTTAGAATACATTCCATTTTCATATGATGTAGGCCTAATTTACATAAATCATAAATGTAGGTACACCAAAGTGATTTTTGAAGTTTGGATATTAATGTTTATGTTATTATTTCCTGACAGATCTTTTTATTCTGATTCCAATGGTACCAAAATCATTTGTGTAGGTCAATTAGAACCAAAGTTATGATTTTTTAATCATTTAATTTCGGTACGCGCTTTTTGGCCATTTTACAAATGAGCAAATTAGGCAACTTTGAAGGTTAACACTAAAGCAACCAAATGCATGCTTTGTGTCATTTTCACTTTTTTCCCTTCTACTGGAAACATACAACAAGCCTAATTTTTTTTTTAAGGGACCTGATGTCAGGAAATGTATGAAATCATCTTTCAAAAACTGGAAAACATGCGATTTGACTAAGGGCTGAACAGATGCACACCAATACGCATAATATGTTACTTTTGCATTTTTCATAACTTCTGTTCTACTTCACCTACAAAAATGGTTTTGGTATCAATGGAATCAGCATGAAACACTGAACTTAACTAAAATAATTCAGACTTGAAAAAGTGAAATATGATTTTGTATGTATTACATAATACATTTTCTAATAATGACATAGCGTTACATCATTCCTCACCACAGTAGTTGTTGCCATTCATGTTGGTTTGTTACACAGGGTAATGGCACAGAAAAACAGTTCATTCAATCAGCATTTCCTTGCTCAAAAGTTCTGCTTTGCAAAATCACACACCAATTACATAATACTAATAGCTTGAGCCCGCAGTCTGTCATAAATGTCCGAGATCTGTCTGGCTGCTGGTACACTCCAAATTCTCCCATCATTGCTGTATGGCATGACATCTAGGCCTGCTTTGAAGACAAATGAGGCCTCAACAACAGCCACATCTTCTATATCAGGGTACTTGTAGAGATTTTGTCTGCTGGTTTTCCTCAAAAACTGGACGGTGCCTTCTGTATCACTGTGGACATCAATGACAATGCAGATGTAGTGCATATTGTCATAGTAGACTGCAACCCACTCCCCCTGCCTTCTGAATGCAAAGGGTTCTGATGGGGCCTCTTCCAACTCCTCTTCTTCTTCTAAAGAGTCATTCTCAGACTGCGCCTCTTCTTCGCACAGCCTTGGTCTCTTTTTCAAAGGAGATCGCACTTCAGATTCTGCTGAAATGTCCGTGTCTTCCCCGCCTAGGAACTGTTTGAGCGTCTCGGTCAGAAAGTCTATGTTGCCTGTCAATCGAGAGGCAAATTTTTTGAAGGTCACATGACCATTAAAAAGTGGCCTTTTTGCATCATAGACACGCAATAACTGAGTAGACAGTTGCTCAAACACTAATACAACCTATTCCCTACATAATCAATGCAAAGTTAAGTTCCATACTGAAGAAAAGTTAATTTACAAGCGAAGTTTCCTGCGCTACCTAATCTCGTTTTGCGTCGATCTCTGGCAGAGGCAAATTTTTCGAAGGTCACGTGACCATTAAAAAGTGGTCTTTTTGCATCATAGACACGCAATAACTGAGTAGACAGCTGCTCAAACACTAATGCAACCTATTCCATACATAATCAATGCAAAGTTAAGTTCCATACTGAAGAAAAGTTAATTTACAAGCGAAGTTTCCTGCGCTACCCAATCTCGTTTTGCGTCGATCTCTCGCAGAGGCAAATTTTTCGAAGGTCACGTGACCATCAAAAAGTGGCCTTTTTGCATCATAGACACGCAATAACTGAGTAGACAGTTGCTCAAACACTAATACAACCTATTCCCTACATAATCAATGCAAAGTTAAGTTTTATACTGAAGAAAAGTTAATTTACAAGCGAAGTTTCCTGCGCTACCCAATCTCGTTTTGCGTCGATCTCTTCAGGTAGACAACTACCACTTTCGAGCACAAAATACACCAACAAAGTGTTTGTTTTTTGAGAAAAAAGCAGCACAAACAAACACAACATAGGTTCAGTCTTATCAAGAAGCATCTCCCACGTGAATGGAGATGAACAACTCGACGGATCGCTGCATTGTTGTTGCGTCGCGTCACGCTCGGACACTTCGCCACAGCCGGCCATTGTTGTCACTCGCTCGAGGTAAAAACTTCCACACCTCAAATTTTTGGTTGCAATTCGCGTCGCGTGAATGTTGAAACAAGCTAAACTAACTTGACATTTTTGAAGACAAAGTTGCGATCTTTCAAATGGTGGGCTTCCTGAGATTTTATTTCAAACCTTTCAAGTAGAAAAGGTCAGTAGTAGTTTTCATTCACAGATTTCGGTTGTAAAGCGCGCGAGTTTCAATGAATGAAAAATACGGAAACGAGGCTCACAACTTCCTCTTTCATTCATTGGTGGTTATTTTTAGGTGCAATTCTTTCACTCAATGCGATTTGAAGCGAAATGAAGCTTACCATCGGAAAATGGACTGGCCCAAGCCCGGCAGCCATTCTCGCAGCGACGCACACATCACTTTTGCAAACTACGATTTCCCCAATTTTTGAGCTATCAAACTAAAAAATAATGTAACAGAGTAAAAGACAGAAGAATAAACTTTCATCCAGTATAAATTTTATTTCATACATCGCCATACACACAGAGACATGAAAGGAGAAACATAGGGTAAAATTGGGGAAATTCCACCCAGCGGACAGCCAATTGGCTCACTTTGGTATTGCTAATAAATGTAACAGCTTAAACATGTATCTTTTTAGACAATCCAAAGCAGTGTAAAGCATTTCCCCTGAAATTTTCAAGTCAATTGCATTTATTCAAACAAAGTTACATATAATTCACTCATACTGATCTATCCCCACAAATCGGTCAGCTTTTTGACAGAATTCCTATACCAAAAAACACCTCTTTCTTTCGGCACGTTTCCATTCATAACTTTGGAACTAATTCAAACAGAAAAATAATTTTGCACCACAACATTTGTCACTACAAGCCCTTTAATATGAACCTCTTTGATTGCATTAGATTGGGTTTGAATTTTTAGTGCAAGTACCCACGACAAATAGCCCGAAATTTGGGGTACATTTTACTACACCAAATGAAGGCAATAAGAACAATTTTTTGTGCCGAAAATGTGACTTTTCCCAAAAGAATTGCAACGCTTTCTCCCAAGATTGAGGTCTTCCAACTCAGCAGTGCAAATTGTGTCATCTGTCGAATTAGTTATGTAGCGCTTTCCCTGGGCCTATATAGTAGTAGTAGTAGTATTGTCTATTGAGTATTCATTGTGCCTTTTGTGGCACGTGTTTATTCCACCAGTTTCTAACCTTATCGACGTTTACAGCTTACTAAAGAATGTTCGATGTAACTTAAGATAACTCTACTCCTCCATTTGTTCATAAAGACACGCCAGACTCATGTCTTATTCCAAAACGAGAGGGAAAAGGCGCAATTTGTACAATGATGGTCATCCACTCACTTGAAGGTGCCGCCATCTTTGTGAAGGCGAAACTACCCATTTATTTAATGAATTTGTTGGTGCGGTAATAACCTAACAAATGAATATCTTTATTACCTTGTATTTATTCTGCTGCATTTCATTATTTGCATTAACTGAAAGGTATGATTCTTATACACGTTTGGTTTCTAGCTCTGTTGTGTTCCTACCGTCTGATTGGGTCTGCAGGTGTGAAATTATACCTCCCCGCCCAGGTGAGATTGATACCAATGGAACCGACAGGAGGGAGCTCATGAAGACACGATTTTTTACCCTCCAATCGATCAGTCTCTGAAGAATGGAGACCCAGAGGAAACTTTTCATCACTTTAACCTTTGTGCTTGCGCTTGTCGGGGTTTGTTTGATGACCGCCGCTTTTGCGACGGATAATTGGATTGAGGCCTCACCGAAACTGTTCAACACTTCTATAAGCCAGAATGCCAGCTATGGAAGCCCATCAAAATTCACTGGAAATATTTCGTTCGGCTTGTTCAAAGGACACAGCTCACTGGATTACGGAACTGGTCCTCGAGAAAGAACCTTGTGGGGTAAGTTTCTTTTTTTATCTTCATGCGCATGTGACATGTTCTCCCCTCCCCTCCCTTCCTGTCTCCCCCGCCTTGACACTTTGACAGTCACAGTTTTTGCAGACGAAAACACGCGACTGACCTGGCTCCCTCGCGTGAATACAGGCAGAGATCTTGTCTAGTAATAATTATACGTTCTCAATGATGCAAGCTTCTTGACTTCCACCACCGACTGACAGCCAGATTCACTTCATCATTCAAGGCTAATGGAAACCAGTCATTGATGATGGAGTGAAACTTTTGCGTAGGCATTTCCAGAATGCGTAGCAATTTCATAGTACGTTCATAAACAGTAGCTTTTCATAGATCATAGGGTATGTAATTACAGGTAGAGAATTTCATTTTGTTGAATGAAAGCATCGTATTATTTCTTTTGATTCAAGTAGTTACATGAACTGATACCTCACATTTAAAGTATTCTTGTGTGGGATGAAGTTGGACAACCCGTACGGCGATTATTATTCCCAACTCTGCGTTGAAACTAAACGGTAGCAGTTTTGGGGGGCTGTGATGATAACATGTACTTTGTGTCTGTGGGGTCCTACTTTGAGATTTGTAATCGTTTTTGGCATTGATGTGTTGAATTATTAACATATTTCAATCTATGTTTAACTAGAAAAATGTGTGCAAGTTCATCATTTAGAATAAATCGTTTTGCATTGCCTTCAGATAGATTTTCCATACCAAACTTTCTGCTGGTTCCTTAGCAACTGGTTCAAGCTGTAGAGTTGTATGGCTAAATAGTAAATATCTATTTAAAACCCTAGAAGTCCACCTTGATGGCATCATCCTTTGTCACCGTGCACTGTCTGGCATGCTTTTGGCCATCCTTTGTCACCACTGTCTGGCATGCTTTTGGCCATCCTTCGGTTTCCTAGGAGATCTGGATGATGCCATCAAGGTAGACTTCTAGGGTTTTAAATGTCACTGACATGTTAGATCTAATAGATGGGTTATTGCATACCCACACTGTCCCCATTGATGGGTAAGTGAAAAGTGAATGTTCACTTTAATTGGCCCCACATGTTTTGTGAGAGAAAATACTTACAGAGCCAACAGTAGGTGCAGTGATGAAATAATGGAATATAGTGCAGGGATACTTATGAAAAAGAAATGTATTTCTGATTAATTATAGAACATTCTAACTAGATGGAAACTATTTTTTAAGTATTGCAAGTGTATCTATATCATCCAGTTTATGAGCTCCACCCACTGAAGCTTAGGAATGGCTTAAAAACAGAACAGCCAGCTTATCGTTGTCTACTTTGAAACCTCGAGTTTGCTCCATCTTGAGTTGCATGCTTGCATTGCTATCTAAAGAGTTAGAGCCCACCCTTTGAATGTGTGTGACTCATTGTGATGTTGGACCTGCTTTCAGTGGTCAGACTGTTTGGACTGTTGGCAGCTTTCTGTGGAAACTGGAGCCAAAAGCCTCAACATCAATATTTTATCAAAGATCATTTTGCAGGAATAATGAAATATTGCAGTAATCAGTGTGGGTGTGACTTATTGTATCAATATTTTTTAACACTTTAACTTCTATAATTTTTTTTCAGTGCATTGCTATTGGTGTGGTTTCAAGACCTTTATAAAATGCTGGATGAGAGAGTGATTGTTTTATATAAATGTTCTCCATAAAGGTATTATGTACTTTCACATTATGATGTTCTTAATAAATAAACAGCCCTGCCATATATTGGAAATGGTTCATAATAGATATAAAGAGGAGGAGGACAACAGTGATGCCTTCAGCTGTTTAGGATTTTTGTGTTGTTGGTAACCATCATAAGTACTGGAAGCTTCTATTATGTATGACTGCAGTTTTGAAAAAAAAGTGTTTTGGATTGCTTGCCATTCCTACTCAAGATAAATTGGTAAAGTTTCAGTAATTGCATTCCAGCTTCTTGGAATCCAGATGACACTGTTAGCAAATCAGCTCTCCAGGGCCCGTATTCACAACGGCGATTTATCTTTTTAACACTCGATTTATCTTGATCGGTTAGATAAGGTACGCTCGTCAGAGGATCCTAGGTTGCGCTTTGCTATATATACTGGTTTCCAGCCAAGGGAGAGCGGAACAGGCAGTTGGAATCGTCTGAGTTTAGAGATAAATCGGGGTTAAAATAAATCGCTGATAAATCGCCGTTGTGAATACGGGCCCAGGATTCTGAAGCTAACCTGATCATACCCAATGGTATCTCACTGCTGTGTGTTTAAGATACTTGCCCCTGACATTGGATTTGATAAGTTTGAAATGACCTAGATACCCCCTCACAGTCACACCACTGAAGGTAAAGTTCTCTCATTGGAGCTTGAAGAAGTCTCTCAGAATGGGGGTAAAAAAAGTGTCTGCTGGATGTTGAAAACAAATGATTTTTGTATTCAGAATACTGGTTGGAGGCAGGATCCATGAAGATATATAGACAGTCTCAGAACCAGCCAAAAGAGCAAACTAATAATACTTTGCAGAGCAAACACACTCACCTGAGAAAGAAATTGAAATTGGCATGATAGTATCTAGTTGCAGTTAATGAGTTATTGTGGATACAGAACCAATTCACTTAGTCAAAGTTAGTGTCCAGAAAATGTATCAAAATTTGATATTAATTAATCCAAGTTTGAGGTGTTAGTGGACTCAGTAATTTCAACATGTTTTTTTAATGCATAGATCTTCATTTATAAATTATAACCTTTGGTCTTTGCATTATGATTCTCAGTATTTTCTTACTTTCATCCCTGTCGTCGTTTCTTGGAAAAGGTAGATCATGACATTTGATATCAGATGAATGACTGGAATTTGTAAGTGTGTTGGGCTCAGCCAGGGCCAAACAAAAACATAGATGTCATCATTTGGTTAATGTAACGTGGCAAAAATTAAGTAAGTGTCAGTAGGTATGCCTTTTTTTCTCTTCTTCATTTTTTTTCTTCTTGATTTTCATATGAAGGAGGTGAGATTGAGACTGCACACATGTTTGTGTTTTAAGATGTGTCATACATGAAGTAGATTAATCTGAACATGAATAAAAATGTCTTTAAATGAAAATGCTATTTTTTAATATGCTTAAATAATGCATATAAGTTATAGGAAAGATGGGACACATGTATGCAGTTTGTTGCTCATCTCCTCCTCCTCCTCCTCCTCCTCCTCCTCCTCCTCCTCCTCCTCCTCCTCCTCCTCCTCCTCCTCCTCCTCCTCCTCCTCCTCCTCCTCCTCCTCCTCCTCCTCCTCCTCCTCCTCTCCTCCTCCTCCTCCTCCTCCTCCTCCTCCTCCTCCTCCTCCTCCTCCTCCTCCTCCTCCTCCTCCTCCTCCTCCTCCTCCTCCTCCTCCTCCTCCTCCTCCTCCTCCTCCTCCTCCTCCTCCTCCTTCTTCTTCTTCTTCTTCTTCTTCTTCTTCTTCTTCTTCTTCTTCTTCTTCTTCTTCTTCTTCTTCTTCTTCTTCTTCTTCAATTGGAAAACAAAGTTTTAACTTAAGGTCAGCAGGAAAAATAGGGTCAGCCAGGTTACCATAACCACATTATTTATTTGTTTGTTTGTTTGTTGTTGTTTTTTGTTTTTTGGGGGAGGCCTTCTATTGTTAGCTTTGGAGCAGGTATGTTTCACAGTGTGATCAGTTTTTCTTGGTGTGATATGATAATTGATAGTTATGGTGGTGATGTTGAAAAGGCAACAAAAAAAATGTTTGTTTCCAGAGAGGGAGGGAGGGGGGGGGGGAGAGAGAGAGAGAGAGAGAGAGAGAGAGAGAGAGAGAGAGAGAGAGAGAGAGAGAGAGAGAGAGAGAGAGAGAGAGAGAGAGAGAGAGAGAGAGAGCAATTTGTAAATTCATCACTAGAATCAATAATAAATTCAAGTGAAGTTTATGTGAATGATAGATTGATTTCCTAGTGTTGGAAACTTAAATTTAAGTTGGTATGAATCATCAGTTTTACATGTCTACAAATTGGCAACCTTTCTATGAACTAAAAGGAAAGAGAAAATTTCCACCTACCTGCCCATGCCCCCCAACCCCACCCCACCCCCCCACCCCCATTTTGTTGTTGTTGCCATGTTACCTGAAACTTTATCCCTCCAGGTTTACTGGAGGTCCTCACAGCTTTATCTATCTGTGTGTGCGTGTATCTGTCTGTGTGTTTGTCTTGACTTAACGGCTGATATCTCAAAAACTACTGGTCGGATTTCCTTGACATTTTGCACACTTACTGGAAGTTAGATCCGATTGAATGTATCAAATTTTCAGAATCAAGGTTTGAAAAGAAAGTGACTTTTTAAGGTCGTAAACTCGAAAACACCCCCCTAAAATGTCCCTTGATGGAATGGCGATATTTCACATTTTCCTTCACTCCCATCGCCAGCAGCGTTTCTCCCACGCTGTACGAACACTCACCAGTTACATAAATAGTTTTCGTGATCCTCCCCAGAAAAAAAATCGCCTTTGCTTAAAAAAATACCGTTTTACACAGTCAAAATTGGTGTCTCCATCTGCGCGGTCGGTCCAACTCTTAGAACAGCCACTCCGTCTCAGCAGCAGTGCGATAGAATAGGCCTACACTACCAAGTTCTGTTCGCGTGGCCTAATGGCAGTGGATTGATATTAAACTTGGCAGAAATAGACCTTGAGTATCCTATTTATATACAAGACCACTCAAATTTCATGATTTATCATCCATTTTCCTACAATTTACAGTGCATAAAACAAACCGAGGGGGTTTGCGGAAAACAACTTTATCATTGCTTCACAAACACTTATTCATGTCAGTTCCCAAATAGCTCACCTGGTAGAGTGTTGGACTATTGTTTTGTTAGGTCATGGGCAGAAACTTTTTTTTTTAATTGTGTTTTTTTATGCCAAAACCTGGAGGTTCAGCGCCAGTGGTTTTTATTTGTTTATGAGTTTTGTGTGTGCCTCATTTCTGCCTGTGTATCTGTATGATATTTGTATCTTCAGAATAGTGGAATGTGCAGCCTGTGAGGCAGGGATTTTGGTTGTGTCAGGCAAGTGATACAGATAACCCAAGCAAACAGGATGTGGCAAGAATGCACAGTGAAGTGGCCAGCTGGCATGGCAGGGTGTGATCTAAGATAAGTGAGGAGTGGGTCACACTGCAGAACATGTGAGGAGTGGGTCACTGCAGAATGGGTGAGCAAAATGGGTCAAGAGTGGGTCATACTGCAAAATGGGTGAGGAGTGGGTCACACTGCAGAATGGGTGAGGAGTGGGTCACACTGCAGAATGGGTGAGGAGTGGGTCACACTGCAAAATGGGTGAGGAGTGGATCACACTGCAAAATGGGTGAGGAGTGGGTCACACTGCAGAATGGGTGAGGAGTGGGTCACACTGCAAAATGGGTGAGGAGTGGGTCACACTGCAGAATGGGTGAGGAGTGAATCATACTGCAAAATGGGTGAGGAGTGGGTCACACTGCAAAATGGGTGAGGAGTGGGTCACACTGCAAAATGGGTGAGGAGTGGGTCACACTGCAGAATGGGTGAGGAGTGGGTCACACTGCAGAATGGGTGAGGAGTGGGTCACACTGCAGAATGGGTGAGGAGTGGGTCACACTGCAAAATGGGTGAGGAGTGGGTCACACTGCAAAATGGGTGAGGAGTGGGTCACACTGCAGAATGGGTGAGGAGTGGGTCACACTGCAGAATGGGTGAGGAGCAGGTCACACTGCAGAATGGGTGAGGAGTGGGTCACACTGCAAAATGGGTGAGGAGCAGGTCACACTGCAAAATGGGTGAGGAGTGGGTCACACTGCAGAATGGGTGAGGAGTGGGTCACACTGCAGAATGGGTGAGGAGCAGGTCACACTGCAAAATGGGTGAGGAGTGGGTCACACTGCAAAATGGGTGAGGAGTGGGTCACACTGCAGAATGGGTGAGGAGTGGGTCACACTGCAAAATGGGTGAGGAGCGGGTCACACTGCAAAATGGGTGAGGAGTGGGTCACACTGCAAAATGGGTGAGGAGTGGGTCACACTGCAAAATGG
>JAWQFJ010017368.1:60000-77960 GCA_034096865.1 Theodoxus fluviatilis
GTGTATGAAATTGCTATGGCCTTATCATTTGTCTGACTTCCAAGAATTTGGTGCATAAAAAGGTGTAGGTGTATTGCTCTGAATGAATGGGCATTTTCTCCCATCACTGGTTCATGAACAATGATAGTAAATGCTTATGACACAGAATGTATTCTGCAAATTAATTATGGGGTGGGGTGTGTGTTTGAACATGCATATGTGTGAGTGTGTGTGTGTGTGTGTGTGTGTGTGTGTGTGTGTGTGTGTGTGTGTGTGTGTGTGTTTGAACATGCATGCATGTGTGTGTGTGTGTGTGTGTGTGTATGCAAATGTGTGTGCATGCTTGTCATTTGATCCAAGTCACCTCTCTATTAGTCCTGCAACCTACCCATATGTACTGAGAGCTAATAAAAGCCTATGACTTGAGTGTGTAGAATTTCTAAATTGTTTCTCACTGATGTTACGTGCTAGCTGTGAATGTGATGACATTTCCTTCAGAATAGTTGACAGATATCAGTTGACAGACAGTTGACAGATGAAAGCATGAACCTTCTCATTCTCACTAGTGGCTCAAATGTTACTGTCCAGGTCAATCAAAGTGAATAAGTGTACATTTCTTTTTATGATAAAAGAAAATGTAGATTTCAACGCAATGTTAAGGTATATTGTGACATATAGCACGTTTCCAAGAAAAGAAATGCCAACCTTTTGCTATGTAGATGGCTGGACTTGCATTGAATTTTGTTGTTGCATAGAAGAGTATGGGACTGGGTTGATGATGTGACTTAGAAGGCTATAATTATATTGGGATGGTCATGGCACATACATTGGGCTGATTGTATTATCTTCACTTGGAAGATGTTTCATAGGACAGAGTTCATTCTGCAATTTGCTGTTCAGAGTAAGAAGTATCTACTGCAGTCAGGACTGTTTGGGCAGTGCCGGGAAGAAGTTAATCTGACTAATAAGATGACTGGCAGTTCAGTTTTTAGAAACATTCCTCAGTCTCCCAGTTAAATTAACCAGTTCAAATTCAGTCAGGATTTCAAAAATGTTCATGAAAGAAATGAAAATTGTAATATGCTGACTGCCGAGTTGATTCTTTCCTTGCAATAGTTGTTGTAACTTTGGCTAGATAAATCATAAAGAGAAGATAAAAGTTGCACTGATCACTATCATTACAGGGTTCATGGTGAAACCATTGACCCCATTTGAAAAGTGGTCCTGGAAAGTTAGCCTTTGACTTGAGGGAGAACCAGACTGCAGACCAGGGTCACTGTTATCACCAGATTAGCTCTGGTCCTTCCTGATTTTTGGCCAATCCCATGTCAGTTTTATTTGACAAGTGAATGATCTGTAGTCACAACTGCTTAAAGATAAAATCAGTGCAGTAAAGAACTGGTCTGTAAGAATGTTAGCACATCTCCTCAAGCCTTGGTTCTAAAACTAGTCATTTTAAGGGCAGCATTTACATGGGGTTGTTGTGCCTCACTAGTCTGCTTGAAGCTAGAGATGGACAAGTGGGTGGACCAGTCTGAAGTGTGGGATGAAGGGTTTTGGTTGGGTGGGGATAAAATCTCAGCCTGAGGAAAGACTCAAACTGCTGTTCTCTTCTGGCCTGTTTCCTCTAAGGTGAAGCACATTCTTACTATAAAATTCTGGTGTGGAAAACCAGTCAAGAGTTTCTAGTCATATACTCCGCCTTATACTTGTCTGGCTCATTGCTAAGTAATGGCACTTCTGCATTGTGTGTTTTGTGACCTTCAAAGTGGTAAAGGGTAAATACCTTCTTCTTTTTTTATTGACTGTGGCCATGTGCACTACTTCCACAGTTGTGAAGACTGCAGGGTCTGGCAGCCATCAGCTGCAGAGCTTCCTTTGAAAGCAAATCCCCCTGTGGGTTGGGAGTGAGAATAGACCATGTCTCCTTATGGGATTCGTTAAAGACGAGTAATTGGGGAAATCATTACTTGACCTTTGCTTACTCTAGTTTCATTGATACCTTGATAAATGGCATTAAATAGCCTACAAAGGCTGATAGGCCGTAACACTCCATTCATTCATTTCATTCATTGAAAGAAAAGGTTTGGGGGTCACATTTTCACCAGGGTGATATCAAAATTGTATCTGTCTTGCTTGGGAATTTCAGCTCTGTTTTTCTGCGGAACCAACAGTATATCATGGCAATTTTTGTTTCATAAATTGCCTTCTTTGCCTTCAGGTACCTTCTCCCTGCTGGCCGTGCTGCTCTTCGCTGGCCTCTACGTGACTGGGCTGAAGAAAAACGTAATGACAGATGATGACCTAGGCCTGGGCTGGATCTCGGAGGGTTATTGTGACCTGGGCTTCTCCTTCTACCTGGTGGTGGTGGCTGCGGGGCAATACGTGATCAACATCGTGCTACTCATTGGCTCAGGCCAGAAGATTCCCTGCAGCTACAGCAGGTCCGCAGAGAAGGAAATGGGGATGGACACTTTCATGTACTAGCCCCAACCCCATGAATTTCACATGAAGAGTATCTCACAGAGTTGTGACTGGGTTGGTGCAGTTTTGTGCACACCTGAAATGTGCAACACTCACCCAAAACAAAAATTTGCAAGGTGGAAAATAAAAACTTGCCTGTCCTTGATACAAATCTCAAAGCAGTAGAGTTTTTGGTGTTGTGTGTATTTCTGTGGCATTGCTTTTGGTTTGTTGCATGTGGTGTATGTGCATGCATGCGTGCGTGAGTGAGTGCGTGCGTGCGTTCGTGTGTGTGTGTGTGTTGTTTTCTTAGTAAAGTAAGTGCTGATGAACCAAAATGCCACTTGGAGTAAGAACATTGTCTAGTGAAGACATTCTTAATTATGTGTGGTTTTAAATTACGAATCAATATTGTCTGAAATATGTTGAGAGGAGGACCTCGGAATACCAGGTCTGGAATTGCGCAGTCACTGAATGTGACAAACTTCGAATTCTGGATCTGTACTCTCAACACTGACAACTTGCTGTCTCTGTCAGGATCATTCCTTAGAATTGTTCCGTGGGATATTTTGTCATGTTTCCATGAATCCTAAAACAAATATTGTTGTTAATGATAAACATTCCTGGCAATTGCTCAGTGAAGCATGGAGAAAAGTTTTTTAATCATGATATATGATACTGTGGAGTTTTTAAGTGGAAGGTTATAAAAAACACACACTAAAGACGAGGAAAATGTTGCAGTAGACTATTTGCTTGATGGTTGTGAAAAAATCTTTCAAGAATGATTTCATAGTTTTTATTTTCTATGAAGGAACTTTGTTTTCTGATGATATTCATCGCGTTAAAGGCAGGTTGTGAAAAACTTTCGTTATTATCCATATTTTAAATGAATTGTCACTCTATATGCTCTTGTTAGAATGTGTGCATGAATGCTAGATATTACTTTAAGGTTGTTTGAACATGGAAAAAAATGTAACCGAGAGATTGTGCAGCCTTAAGAAAGTACTCTGACATGAAACTTATTTTCATGATACAGTAGTGGAGGTGACCTTATTGACAGTGACTGTAGCTCGGATTGAAAACATTCCATAGTGTTGAGCATTGTGTAATTTAACTAGTTTTAAGGGTCCAGGTGATGCTTGTTGTGTTCATCAAATGCTTGGAGCATTCATGCTGTATTGACACTGACATTTACATTGCATACCTCTTTGTGAGTGCCTGCTTGAGTTACTGCAACATTTGTAAGATTATAATTTTTTCCCCTTAAGATTTGAGATTTTAAAGATTTTAATATTTTTGGCTCTGTAATAGAAACTGTAAGGTGCTCTGTGCATAAATGAGATGTGCAACAGTTCAGGTTCATTTGAAAACATTTTTATCATGACACATCCTTAACCTATCACATTTTTACCATTACACATGAAGTGGTCATTAATATCAACAAGAACTTTGGTACAGAGTTAAAAAAACTGGTGAAAAAGATGTTTCCTTAGGGTGTATTTTTGGGGGGGTGCAATTTTTAAATTAATTGTTTATCCTTCCTTCACATCCTTAAATCTTAAAGAAAAATTAGGGAATAGAATGTTGCTCATAGAAAAGTTTGAATTTTGAAGTTTTCAAACAACAAACCCACCGGAGGCCTTTTGTCTTTATCCATGCTGTCCAGGCATCTCTTGGATGGCCTGCTGGTTTCCACTTTAGAAATTTAGAAATAGTTTGGTAAATGGCTGGGTGGTGTGTGTGTGTGAGTGTGCGCGCGCACATGCGTGTGTGTGTGTGTAGGTGTGTTCTTTCTTAAACAACCAACATTTTCACAGAGTGAGATGAATGGTGTGCATGTGCTTTAAATCTGCTCTTTCATCTAAGTGTGTGTTTGTGAGAATGTGATAAGGATTAATTTACCTTGCCTTTGATCCATCACAAATATGTTGAAACATGACTACCCTCACACAATTTTATTTCCAGCAAATTTGTCCCCTGGGCACTTTGTATGGTCCTTGTATTTGTTTGTGATTACCTGTAAAATTTCATATGTTGGACATCTTGTTGGTAAATGCCATGCAGGCCCAAATGTTCCTAGGGGAAAATTATCGTACGTGTGAAGAGTACTTCCCCTGACTTTCTCCCCTGACTTTCTCAGCTGACGGACTGGCGCATTCGACATCACCCTTGGCCAGTATTAGCTGTGACTGGTATCTTGTTTTCTTGTTCCTCAGTATTTGATTTGGCCCTGTATGCAGTTCATCCTTAAAGTATGTCGGTTCTCTGATAAGTGCAGAGCTGGAGATTTTTGTTCACACAAAGAGTCTGTATCCTGTAAGGAAAGCACTAACCTGCTTTTTATCCTGCTGGGAAGGTTGTGTGATCTTCAGTTTCAGTGGGGGCATGAATTAGCTTTTAGTGTACTTACCTACAGATTTTAATGAAATCTAACTGAGAATTGAAGTGTAATTTTACAAGGTTTGCTGAATGTGTTCTACTGCAGAGCCTAGCACTAGATGTAGTAGGTGGTCCAATGAGGAGGGAGAAAAGAGCAAAGCAGTTTAGGTCTCTGTGAGGACAACAATGGCTTTGAGAAACATTACTTTACCTTTGCAACACACTTTCATTGCAAGCATGAAAATGAATGTCCAACACAGATTGACTCTGTCACCTGTGCACTTGCCAAAATGAGAAAGCCACACTGTGTAACAATCATTATTTTGTGTTTTGTTTTGAGCGTGTGAAAGTGATTTAGCTTTCATCTTTTTGTAAGTAATGTGATTATACCTTCTTTTGTCCCTGCTCAAAATGGTTTTAATTATTGCCAAAACAGTTTTTGCTGTTGTCTTTAATGATGGTTAACCCTTTTCTGACGGGCTACATGTATACATGTAACAGCTGAACTGCACCCACGGCCCGGCTACAGGTATATATGTAATGACTTTTTTCACATTTTTTTACTTAATTATTTCCGTTTCCAATATGGCCACCATATGGTTACCATGGCAATTGAGCCAAACTTATCATTAATGGAAAGAGGAACCATTATTCTAGTAGTCCTGAAAGTTTCATGAAGATTCATGAAGAAACTTTGATACAAAGTTTTTGTAAAACCACTCCAATTCTTGCTTTTTCTTTGTGGCAACCTCAGGCAGCAGGAGGTGTTTTAAGTATGGCAATGTCAGTCAGAAAAGGAGGAACGTGAAGGAGCTGAAGTCAGTGCCCTTACTTTTACTCTTTTGCTGTAGCTACCTTGTGTTATTTTGGATTGAATTTGTTGGTTAACTAAATGGTTGGAGGCTATGCTCATTGTGTGCCTTTCATTTTCCTTTGAGATTTGTTGCCACTCATTGTCAGCAAGATTATGAAGTCAGTTCCCTTTTTTTTTCTCCAAATTAAAACGAGTACTCTTGCTACGAATGGCAAGTGAAGGTGAGAAAACGAAGTTTGTACTACCCAAATTCATGATGCTGTGTCAGATGACTCAGTTTGGCTTGTTTGAAGACAGTTCCTGTTGTTATTAATTTTCCTTAGTGATTTCTTGGCAGCCCGCACAGAGGAGTGGTGAGCAGGCTAAGGTACCCAGCTTATTTCTACATCCTTTGTGATTGCTTTGGTGGCGGATGGATCCAAACATGTTCTGTATGGTGGATAGTGTCCCCAACTCAATGTATTTATTGCATACACAATGTTTTTTGAATGCTGATCAATCCAGATTAGTGTCAATTTCCTAGTCAGATAAATTGCCATGTTGATTTTGATTGTGGATTTTTAATTGCTTGTTTGATTTATGTGTACACAATTATATTTGCCATGTTTTGGATTTTGTATTATGCTAGTCAGATTTGTTTACCTATCTAATCAGTGGGGGTTTTGTGATATCTTGCCTCAGAGTAAGTATTTAAAAAATCCTGTGAAATGATAATCAGTCAATCAGTCACATGCCCATTTATTTGTGCAGAAGTCTTGAAGTTCACGCAGCATCAGCATTGAGCATTATTTCAAAAGTTATTGCATTTCAAAAACAGATTTTATAAAGTGAAACATTTTTAATGGCATTACTGTGCATGTTGTCATTTGAAAGCATATCATTATTAAGCAGAGTTCCCTTTGTTAGAGCTCATCATTAGGAAAACAGCTGTCATTATTGGGGGGACTTGCTTCTATGAGAGGAGTTTAACATTTGTCCCATGAGCAGTTTATCACTGCTTGACTTCAGAAATAGATTATTTATCTTGTTTTAGATTGACATGGTTTTTGTAAACCCCAGGTTTGAGATGTGCCCTTTGACTACTCTAAAGAAAATTGCATTTCTCAGCAGATGAATTGCAGATTTGCTCACATTGGAATATGAAACTTCTAAAAAGTAATATTTTCTCATTGATATTTCATTTCACACAGTAAAAAAATGAAATACCACACATACATTTATTTCCTATTGTTGTGATGGCATTGCAACATTTATCTTGCATCGGCATCCCCAAACTTACAAGTCACGTTTGTTGTTGTTGCTGCTGCTGTTGTTGTTCCTGAACCTTCTGTTGCAAGTTCATTAATAGTAAGTTCATGTAATTTTTAAATTATATTTTGAATTCCAATCCCTCTTACTATTTCCATTTATGTCTTTTGGAGACCAGAATTCATTCCTCTGCGGTATTCATTGCTGATGAAAACATTCCTTTGCTGACTTTCTTTGCATCAGAAGGAGTTTTGTTGTTGTTTTGCTGTACAAACATGCTTCTTTCATCACTGGCTAAGTTATTTTGCAATGAGGTAGGACAGCTACACCAAGCAGGGTTCAGTCACTCTTTGAAAACAACTCTACAAGATCTCATTTTGGTGAAGGGGAAATGATTCCGTTTTTTTAGTTTCTCACATTCACAAAGAATTCTCACTCATCTGCTGTTGTATTTTGTTACTTATGTAAGAATAGTTAAACTTCTTTTTGCCTCACTTTCTGTTTCCCCCACTGACCCCAAGAACTGAAATGGAGAAGGAGGGTGCAGGTCATGTTAGGTGTTAACAGCATGTTGAGATTTCATATACACAGCAATGGAATCTTTTTGGACAGGGTGGACTAGAGTGCAAGAATGCAGTGGACACATGTCACATGACTGTGTTTGAAGTTGTGGAAGTGTTCAATTTGCTATAACTGTAAATGACTCATGCATGTGCTGGGTACAGAATAGTGGGGGTGAGGCAGGGTTTGTTGAAAATTTTTATTAAACCACTGTGAGGAAAGCATTAGCACCTGTTTAACTAGGCAGTCATGTCTGTGAATGAATTACAGGGACAATCTCTCAAAAGAGGC
Organism: Theodoxus fluviatilis; assembly: GCA_034096865.1. Taxonomy (NCBI): domain Eukaryota; kingdom Metazoa; phylum Mollusca; class Gastropoda; order Cycloneritida; family Neritidae; genus Theodoxus; species Theodoxus fluviatilis. Next base: position 67,736 of record JAWQFJ010017368.1, read on the forward strand.
AAATTTTAAAACTGTACCTCAATTGATCATCTTTTTTCGGGCCCATTGTCCCCCTAACAAATGTCTCTCGTTCATCCAGCTCTATCATATTTGTAACAGCAATTCAGTATTTATGAGAGTGGTTTTTTTAACCTTACATTATTTACTTTTTTTCCTTACATCATTGAAATCAAGTTTATAAACATTTCTTGAATCATAACTCTTTTTTTACATCTAAAGGATTTTACGTGCTACTATGTAGGCCAATGGTACTTTCTTGAATCTGTTTGAAAATACTATCCACATAATAGCTGGCAAGAGTCCTTGCATGAGAGTAAATATGGACAGAGTCACTGGATGCCCCATCTTCAGCTGGAAACGCCATGGTGCTGAGCTTTCCAGGACTTGCACATTCTACGACATGATGATTTGAAAAATGTGGTCATTATGAAAGTTGTATACTCACATTTTATGGCATCAGTAATCAAGATGACATAACTGTCATCTTATCGGAGGTTTGAGATATAGGGTGGAAGGGGTTGCAACTTTTGAAATTTTTGGCTGCAAAGATGTACCAAGACATGTAGAGGAGTTTGCCTTTCAGGAAGGTACTTTTCACTGTCGGAAACTACTGACTTATCATGTATGAAGACTTGTTAAGTAAATAATAAATATCAGGTATTGCAACCTTTAGTATGATTTGTTACTGTATACTTTTTATTAAAGTGGCATTTTATTAAAATGGCATGATGCATTAAAGAGATTTTACATTACAAATGAAATTGTTAAAATGATACTCGCCTTGGTGTGAAAAATGCAAGTTTAGGTAGGCCTATGTCATCTTTAATGGTAAAAGAGTTTTAAAATTTAAAAAATCTTAATTTGATTATTAAAATAATCAGTGTTTGTGGCTCTGATTAGTAAGTATTTAGTAATTTTTACAAATGCTTTATATTTTAAGACCATATGAAAAATGTTGGGAATGCTAGTTTATGATTCTCTTCTGCTTTTATGAGATGGTTATTGTCAATTATTTAAGAGTTGGAAACAATTTTGTACCGCAGAAAAGACTTAAAAGTAAACCCTCATTGAAATGTGATATGCTGTGAAAGAGTGAACAAAAACATTTTGCCTGTTACTCCATTGCTGTTATGATGGATTAAAGTTAGTGTGAAATATACTATTTTTAATGACTGTATAGTTGTCACAATAACTCTGTTTGGAAAAGGTTGTCACTTTCTAAAATAGTTATTCATGCAGTCCAGAAGTAATCAATAGTATTGTAATTGATGTGAGGAAAAACATAATGTTGGCATGGCAATACAAGTTTGTTTCTTCTAGTGTAGCCACTTACACATAGGGAGTAGCTAAGGTTCTCAGATTAGGGGGTTTTGAGTTACCTGGAATAAAAGCCATTTTCATCTTTTCAGTGTTAATTGTCATATTTGTCTCACAGCTAGCTGTTGGCTCAACTTTCTTTGGAGAGGCAAATGCAAGTGAGTGGCATGACTTCTGTGAGTAGCATGAGTGCCTGTATTGGAAGGAGTGAGTGCCAGCAACGGACAGGGAAGTGAATAGTGGTGGACACATTTTTTTATTGTGTATAATGCCATGTATTACGAAAAATTAAAGTAGTTGGGAAAAATCAGCTGGCCTGACTTGTCCTTTTCGCATCCCACCATCGCACTACACCTCTTTGCCCCTGCTCGGTACCTCCACCCTCTGCCCCATCATGTATGCAAATTCTTTGGGTGATGGTACTTATATAAAAGTAACATTCTTGCATTGAAATGGATGACTGAATGCAGTGTTAGTCTCCCAGCTATTGTAGGCTGTGTAAAACAATCGATCAAGAAATCACTTAAACTTGTTAGAATATTAGCCATGTCAATTGACAATTTCCAAAGATAATAGCTTTTACGTGTGGGGATGGCCGCTAGCTGAGACACAGTAGTGGGTAGGTCTTTTCTCGCTCCTAACATCCCCCTGTGGGTTCGGGGTAAGAATTGACCACTGCGTCTCCCTACATGATTCGTAAGACTAAGAGGCAAATAACTAGGGACACATGATCGTTACTTGATTTGCGTTTACTCTAAACCTTAATTGACTTACATAGCCTACTATCCATTCATCCATCCATCGCTTCTAACAATAGGGGGTTGACATCTGAGGACGGTTTTGCAGAAAGAACACAAGAAACCGTCGACGCCCTCAAGGCTAAGCATCCCCCTACACCTGCTGACCTTGATCTGCCACCACCACCAGACGGTCAGTTGGCCTCTCCCATGTACGTCACCAAAGAAGAGGTGTCCAAGGCGATTCAATCATTCCTCTCACATCGGCCGCTGGACCTGACGGAATGCGGCCGGGACCTGGTGGGTCGCGGTACAGCTGCAGCTGGGGATCAGCTGCTGACTGAGCTCACCGCATTTGTCAACATGACTCTCCGTGGGGAGGTCCCTGACTTCGCGCTCCCTATCTTCTACAGAGCCTCCCTCATCGCCTTGAAGAAGAAAGATGGGGGCATCCGACTGATTGCGGTGGGTAACACCCTACGCCGCCTCGCCACCAAGGCCGGACTAAGACCCCTGTCGGAGTCTCTGGGGGAGCAGCTGCGACCATTTCAACTGGGCTTTGGAACATCAGGTGGGTGCGAAACGGCCGTCCATGCCACACGCCGCTACATCAACTGCACCCAGGGCAAAAGAGTCATCCTCAAGATTGACATGCAGAACGCGTTCAACACCATCCGTCGCAACACGTTCCTCAGGGTCGCTCGCGAACGCATTCCCAGACTCTACCCCCTCCTGTGGCAGGCATACTCCGTCCCATCGGCGCTCCTTTTCGGGGACACTGTTCTGGAGTCTGCTACTGGCCTGCAGCAGGGAGACCCTTCTGGCCCAGCTCTCTTCTCCTTTGGGATCGACGAAGCAACGAGGCTGGTCACCTCCGAGCTTAACGTTTGGTTCCTAGACGTCGGCAGTATCGGGGGCCCAGTCGACAACGTGCTGGCAGATTTCAACATCAATTCCACGGAGCTGGCATGGCTGGGGCTCGAATGCAATGACAGTAAGTGTGAACTGGTGCTTATCAACCATCAACCAGAGGACATTCCGCGGACCCTGGACCAGTTCAAGGCTATCTTGCCAAATGTTCGAGTCCTGGCTGAGAATGAACATCAACTCCTGGGCGGCCCACTATCTATGGCAGCAATCGCACCGGCCATCCGCGCTAAGCAAGAGGCGCTTGAGAGGATGGTCAGCCGCCTTGTCCACATTGAACCCCACCCTGCCCTTGTCCTTGTCAAGAACTGCTTCTCCGTCCCTCGTATTCTGTACCTCCTCCGAAACCTCCGCGGCCTACACCAACACCGATGGCCTCCGAGAAATTGACAACATCATCCGGGAGGCGGTGTCCAGGATCGTCAACGTCGACTTCCAACAAGATTCCTGGACACAGGCGACCCTCCCGGTCAGTCTCGGAGGTCTAGACCTGCGGAGAAGTGCAGATCTGACTCTTCCATGTTTCATCTCGTCCCTCCACGCCACCAGCTCTCTCATCGACTCCGTCCTCTCCAGAACTGTTGGACTGGAGGAGACAGGTGAGCTAGTGGAAGCCATCAACACTTGGAGGTGGAAGAGCCAAACGGTGGAGGTACCAAACGGAGAAGACAGATTGAAGCAGAAAGCTTGGGATACGATCTCTTCCAAGCGAACCCAGGAGGACTTCCTTGCTCGGATGAACCAGGTCTCAGCCACGCGCATCCGAGCGGCCGCCCGAACGGAGAGTGGAAGCTGGATTCATGCCATCCCAATCCCGTCCCTGGGGCTCCATCTGGACCGTGAGACCATCAGAATAGCCGTCGTTGGACTGGAGGAGACAGGTGAGCTAGTGGAAGCCATCAACACTTGGAGGTGGAAGAGCCAAACGGGGGAGGTACCAAACGGAGAAGACAGATTGAAGCAGAAAGCTTGGGATACGATCTCTTCCAAGCGAACCCAGGAGGACTTCCTTGCTCGGATGAACCAGGTCTCAGCCACGCGCATCCGAGCGGCCGCCCGAGCGGAGAGTGGAAGCTGGATTCATGCCATCCCAATCCCGTCCCTGGGGCTCCATCTGGACCGTGAGACCATCAGAATAGCCGTCGCTCAGAGGGCAGGGGCGCCTGTCTGCGAACCCCACCAATGCAGATGTGGAAGATCTATGGACGCCCTTGGACATCACGCCCTCTCCTGTCGAGCAAGCGCTGGCCATTTCCCAAGCCACTCTACTTTGAATGACGTGGTGAGACGCATGCCCTCCAGAGCGCTGGAATACCATATGTCCTGGAACCAACCGGGCTCGACAGAGGCGACGGCAAGCGTCCAGATGGGATGACCATAACTTCCCCTTCTCCAACGGCCGAAGCTTGGTCTGGGATGCGACGTGCATGAATTCCTTCGCCCCCAGTAACATCATTTCCAGCGCCCTGCAACCGTCATCTGCAGCAGAGGCAGCGGAAGGGGCGAAGAGGGTGAAATACCGCATCCTGGACGAACGACACCGCTTCGAGCCCCTCGCCTTTGAGACCACTGGAGTCTTCGTTCCTTCAACACTCAAGACCATTGAGGAAATTGGCCGAAGACTGAAGGCGAAGACGGGTGAGCCACGGGAGACCATGTGGCTCAAACAACGAATCGGGGTGGCTATCCTCCGAGGCAATGCTTTGTGTGTCCTTGCCTCATCCAGGTCGCGAGGACTGCGGAGAGTGACTGCTGGTTCTACAGGCCAAGGGCCAGTGACCACCACACTTTTCGCAGTGTGACTGCTCCACATTGTTCGTGTTTATTTAATCGGTTATCTGCACCACGACGGCTGCCCTGTACTCCCAGAACTCTTTGACAGAACCCCTTTCGACTGCTGCTCAAACTTTCGATTGTAGGCCTATGTGTTTCAGTAGCATCACCGTTTCTTTGGAGAAGATTAATTTGCGCAGTTGAACTGCGATCTAACTTTTCCCTGTGTATATATATAGTCTGGTCTCAATGAGATGTTTTTGTCTGCATACTTTCTCCATGGCACTGCGTGCACGGTAGCAGCCCATTTATTCAACTGTATAGTCTTAACTGATAATGAAGAACTATTTATTTTAACACGATTTAAATTTAATGTACATATGTATATGCTGACAAATTTGTGAAATAAAGGGTTGTTCTATATAACAATAGGAACAGTAACACGGGGTTGGGGTTTGTGTCGTGTGCTCCGTTTACTCAGCGAGGAGCCCGTTGCCATAGGTACATCGAAAATCTACTCCATTTTCCGACTATGTTATCATTATTTCACTTTTACCACAAAGATTTTGAAGGGAAGATTTGTGGGGGTGGGGGTGGGGGTGGGGGGTGGGGGGTGGGGGGTGGGGGTGGGGGTGGTGGTATTTCTTTGTGTAAAAGCCTAAAGGGAGATAAATCTCTCAGCTCTGCAAGCATGCTCAAGGGGTACGTGCACAAGTGAAAAATAACAAGAAGGGCAAAGCCCATACGACTCACATGCTTGACCTTGACATTTATATGACCTTGACCTTCAGGTGACCTTCAAGGTCAAGGTCAAACAACTAAACCTACCAATGACATCATACACTAAGAAATGCTTTACACATTTTTCCTACCAAAATACATGTGACCTTGACCCAAGGTCAAGGTCATCCAAGGTCATGCAACACAAAGCTGTTAATTCAAGACATAGGAAGCACAATGGTGCTTATTGGCACTTTCTACCATGAGATATAGTCACTTTTAGTGGTTCACTACCCCATTTTGGTCACATTTCATAAGGGTCAAAGTGACCTTGACCTTGATGATATGTGAACAAATGTGTCTCATGATGAAAGTATAACATGTGCCCCACATAATTATTAAGTTTGAAACAGTTATCTTCCATAGTTCAGGGTCAAGGTCACTTCAAAATATGTATACAATCAACTTTGAAGAGCTCCTGTGACCTTGACCTTGAAACGAGGTCAACCAAACTGGTATCAAAAGATAGGGCTTGCTTTGACCTATATACCACTTGTAGCTAAGGTCGCCATTCTCAATAATGTGGGAGAAAATTGGGAAAATGTGAAAAATGACTGTTTTTGAGACCACATTTATGGCTCCTGTGACCTTGACCTTGAAGCAAGGTCAAGTCACTATGTATGTTTTTTGAGGCCTTGTCATCATACACCATCATGCCACATTTGGTGTTGATAGACTTAATAGTCTCCGAGAAAAATCCAACGTTTAAGTTTTTTTACGCCCGGACGGACGGACGACACGGCTGAGTACATAGACTCACTTTTGCTTCGCATGTGAGTCAAAAATGCGGCCTGTATCCTAAACCCTGCACATGAAGGTTGAGGTCTGCCCTGGCTAAGCCAAGCCGGCTTCATTCATTTCGACCACACACTACCACCAGGATCTTTGCTACCACAAAGGAAGGCGCAGCCCGCAGCAGATGCCACTTTGCTTGCTGCGTTACGCTAGGAACCTTGCAAGTATTTCGAGTTTAGGCCGATGTCAACATATGTCAACATGATGTAAACGGACACAAAGAAGTAAAATGTTTGACACTAGCCTAAACTTGCCAACTGGTGGGCTAAACAACGCGCCGAGGCGTGCGCATCGCCCGAGTACGTAATTAGTCACGTGATCAAAGAAAATGGCGCCGAGAGAACGTTTCACTGTGCTACATCCCTTAGTTTGATGCAAGCTCTCAGAGGAAGCAATCAAAACTGGCCTGAATGAGCAAGTAAGTTCAAAGCCTAGTTGGGTTGTTATATGCTAAGCTTCCAACCTTAATGTTGCGATGAAATTCACAGTTTCCTCCGTAGAAAATTTATGCTTGGTGTCTAAACAGCAGATGTGACATATATGTCATACATCTGGGACTTCCGTCAGTAATCAACCGAAAAGTATTGATAATCTTTATATGCGGGAGACTAGTGAATTTGGTTTGTGTTTGCACAACATCATTCGAAAGGTGCTGTTATTCATTTATCGCGTGCAGATGTATTTTCTGGTGGAAGCGATGGTTGGGTGGTATGCCGAAGCTCAGCCTCAGGCTGGCGTAGCGGTAGTGTTACCGACCATTCGCTATGTGTACAGTCAACAGGACAAAGGATTGACTGATCAAATTAAGGCATGACGCTCTCGGTAAGAGATTGTGAATGAGTCCACGCCCATATTGCAATGCCAGTAAAGGCATACTGGGTACATCAATTTATACTTCAAGGAGATTTGTTGTCTATTTGCAGGCTCTCCCTGGATTGGGGTTAGAATTGACCCATCGCGTCTCCCCACGCGATTCGTACGAGACTAACAGCTAGGGAAATTGTGGCTTGACTTGTTTCAATACTAACCAGCTGTAATAGTTTTTTTAATCAATAGCCCTACATAGCCTACACAGCCTACACAGATTGACAAGCCACAAAACTCCATCCATGCAACCATCCATGCAACCATCCAACCATCCTCAACTTGCACTTGAGTCGCAGGTTCAATAAATGAATAATAATCTTCGAATTAAAATGAAATTGCTTGTTCAGCATTTGATATGAAAGAGACAGGGTAAAATTAAACAGCAATAATTAATGTTTTAATTAATGCTGCCAGTTCCATACCTAGATTACATACTTGGGTTAAAAGTTTATCAAAAGATCATAAAAAGCCACCATCTTTGTAGGATAAGAACTAGAATGCATATATAATACTGAAGACTTTTTTTTAAATGTGTCTGTACATATTGAGGAATAAAGATCAGTTAATGATGGGGAAAAAAAGACATCAAAGCATGAAGATGGTTGATTACAAAAAAATAGTCAAGAATATTGATAATGGATAAGTTTTATAATTTGTACAGAGTACTGTAAACAATTTGTATTTAAAAAACATGCTAATAGAGGGGAGTGTTGTTATTCATAACACTTCAATTGTGCTTTATTCCTTAAAAATGCTATATGCATTCCAGTTCATAGCCTACAGAAATGGAGGCTGCTACTAATTTTAACTTGTTCCCAGCTAACCTGTCAGCAGCCATTGAAAGTGATACACTTGGAATGATGTCTCCTATCCATTAACCCTCTGTGCGCTGTTGGCAGTCAGTTACCTCCCCCCACAGCCGTCGGCGGTTATAGTCGACAGACTGTTAGGCATGTTTGAATCTGCGCAGTTTGCTAGGAATCTTGGGATTGTGAGAGCTCTCTACGCATGGAGACTGCGCAGAAGAGCCTCGCTTTCATAATAACAGTTGGCATATATTTTCACTGCAAGTGCGCGAATTTTGAAGTTACCTATCAAGGTAGACGCACTGCTGCACGATTTCGATTGCGCACGCTGGCCAAAAAATGGCTGAGCTCGATCCTGATGAAGAGTGAATCTTTGATATATTGTTTGATTCTGACTCGGAAGAAGAATTCCATGGCTTCACAGAGGAAGATTTGGTCGAGTTTGCCACAGACAGAGTGACTCTGATGACGAAATCGAAGTTGAACCAGCCCAGTCCAAGATTCCGTCTGCGTATGACCACTCATGGTTGCTGGAGTGCCAGACCATGGACTCTCCTCAACATGTGCCCGACGACATATCGGAATCGAATGCTTTTCATCTCTATTTCAACGATGAAGTGAGGGCGAAGAAAGGAAGCAATGCAGGAATTTATTCTCGAGTGAGTCAGTGGCAGCCTGTCACTGGACCCGTTTTTTATTTGTGTTGTCTCAGTTGTTGTTTTTTTCTTATCATATTATATTGCATGGACATAAATTTCAGTGGGTCTATCAGAGAGAGCATTCAATTTTCCATCTTTCCTAAAAAAAATTGCCTCTATAGCAAAGAATTAAAAAATTGTATATTTTTAACAGAAGAGGGGTCTCGGGTTTTGGGCACGTCCAGAAAATAACTGGCTGCAGGGAGTAAAAAACGTGAAAAATTAATGGCGTCCAGAGGGTTAAAAGCAGAGTTTCACACTATAGAAGGTCTTTCGTGCCGCACTCCAGGCTACATCTGAACAATGCACTTGGAAACCTGAAGATGGGGCAAGAAATGAAAATGATGTTGAGATGGGTGGCAGGGCAGGAGGGAGATGAGGGCTTGAAAACATTGCTGTCATTAACTCACTGGAGTCGTATCGCGAGAAATATGGCGATAGGCTTCCTTCCGCCAGAGTTGTATCGCGAGATTGTTTTCGATGCGATAGCAATATTCTCGCTCTGGTTCTACTGGTCTGTGTAACTGAAAGTATACGTGCAAGCAGATTTAGCTCCCTTTAGTCGATCTTCTATACCGATGATCAGAAATCGTAACTTTTGTGCGTATGGTGTACGTGTTGACAAAATGGCAAGAGAACGACAAACGGAGACGCTGGAACTTGCGATTTCTGACGGCTCTGATGAGGAAGATGCTCTTATTCATTGTCTATCAGAAGAAGAGTATGATGAAAGTGATGATAGCGATCGTGAATTCATGGAAATCGCTGATGATGGAGTGACAGCGACGAAGAAAGTTCGGCCGACACAAGCAGTTCAAGGTCTCCTCAACCGAGCACCAGCGGTCTGTCGCGTGCAGTTGTTGCATTTTCTCCATTTGCATTCTCAATTCTTTGTGTAAAATATTCTGGTCATTCTTTCTGTGTATAGTATGGAAAGATCATTGTTTGATAGGTAGTAATTTTCACTATCTTATGCCTTTGAATCATTGTGACCCGTTTGTTGTTTTGAAGATTCAGTGTTTTCCTGCTGATGGACACAGTAAAAAATGTGTTCCTTCTATTCAATGATCATTGACTTTGATTTGGTTGATTGCAAGCTTCCATCTGCTTGTACTTGTCTACTAAATGTTTATAAATAGTTGCATTACTTGGATATTGAAATTTATTTTCATTTTCTGAGTGCTTGTATGTTTCCCATTAACAGCTAGTGAACTGTTTTTTTCCTACTTTTTCATTTTTGAGCATGTACGCACTCAATTCTATGGTGTGTAATTCACAATTAGGCCAAAAAAAAAATGGTGTGGTTACGGTAACCCGACCTACCCTATTCTGGGGCGCCGACCCTACATCTTTTTATTGAAAATGTTGAAGTTTTTTTTTAATATCAAAGTTGTGGGTTGAGGGCTGGGCTGTCAAGTCCCTGAGCGCTGAGCCGCCGATGTGAAGCTGGGGGAGGGGGGGGGGGGGGGTTCTACGTGACGGTCAAAAGTTCAGTTCGACGCTCAGCGCTGAACCGCCAGCATAA
>JAWQFJ010017369.1:0-15349 GCA_034096865.1 Theodoxus fluviatilis
GATCTGTGACGAAGATAGAGATCTTGCAGAAGCGCAACGAACTCCGAGAGAGGAAGATTGGAGTATCTGGCGACCTTACACCGAGACAACGCCAGGAGATGCAGCAGGCGAGGGAGAAGGGACTTTTCGCCTTTTTTAAGGGTGGCGTCCTCCACACTGAGGCACGACGGCAACCGAGGATGGACAGGACGGACAGACCGCACACCCGTTCCTACGCCAGAGCCGCAGCCAGCGACCACACTGCCAGATAGGAAGCAGGCCGAAGCCCAGCCAACTGCCCTGAGGTCTGTGCCGAGTCTGTCTCTGGTTCCAATTCCTTTTTTTCTTATCATGGAACGTAGATGGATTATGGTCCAAATTTGATGATCCGGACTTTTTCAGAAATTTGGAGAAGTTTTCTTTTGTTTGTCTCTGCGAAACGTTCGCCCAGTATTTTGATCCTGCTTTGTGTTTAGCGTCTTTCGATGCGTACATTGCCCCTGCAAAAAAATTGTCAGCTCGAGGAAGGCCCTCAGGAGGGGTTCTTTGTTTAGTGAAGAAAAAGCTGCGAAAGTATATTAGCCAAATACATTGTTCTTTTGACAACATCGTGGTTTTTAAAATGCAAAGGTCACTGTTCCGTATGGATAAGGATATCTTGGTTTTTTGTACGTATGTACCACCCTCTGGCTCCCCATACTATGAAACTGCGGACGATTCGAATGGTATACGACTACTAGAGAAATGCGTGCTAGATATCTGTAGTAAGCACGAAGATTGTGCACTTTTGCTGTGTGGAGACTTTAACGCTAGAACTGCGAATTTTAACACAATTGACTGTGAAAACATTTTCGATGTTAGAACAGATATTCTGGCGGAGACGCGATCTTCCAGTGACAACGTCGTTAACGGATATGGTCATTCTTTGCTGTCCTTCTGTAATGCCTTTGGTTTGTCAATTTTGAATGGCTCGGTAGACGGACCACTATCGGGTATGTTTACATTTGTCTCATCGAGCGGAAGCAGTGTTATAGACTACTTCATAGTCTCTAGGGATTTACACAAACTGTGTCGGTCTTTAAATATTGTAGAGACTGTTGTCTCTCCCCATATGTGCTTAGAATTGTGTTTGTGCGCCTGTATATCCAGCCCCTGTAATGAAAATCCTGCATTGTCATACAGTTGGATTGCCTGGGATGAAGTTTTTGTAGATGAATATGTGGAAAATTATGATAGGATTATGAGAGATGACAAAGTTGATGAGTACATGTTGGGTCCATCAATTAATGTGGATGTTGCGACAGATACTTTGACCTCATGCTATGTACAGGCGGCAGATTTTATGCGGAAAACTGTAAACAGACAAAGGAGAAATTGTAACTCGGAATTGCGGTGGTTTGACAAAGAGTGCCATATAGCTAGGAAAAAGAGCAGAAAATTGTTGCGGAGATACTTACATTCTCGACAGACTGAAGATAGATTTCGGTATTTGAAAAGCAGGCAGGAGTACAAAATTTTAGTTAGGACAAAGAAGCAAGTATTTGCAGATTTCTTGAGTTCCTTTTTAAACAATAATATCAATGATAGTGTCAATTTTTGGAAAGCATGTAGACGAATATCATGTAAGACATACGTGGAGAATAACATATCGATGGAAGCATGGCACACACATTTTGCTAATTTATTTGCAGTTCAGTGTGCTTCCAGAACCGACTTTGTACATCAATATCCAATTCCTGTGCTTGATGATTATTGCATGCTTAATGCTCCTATAACTACCAGTGAAATCACTAATGCGTTGGCTCAATTACAAACTGGTAAAGCGTGCGGCCCAGACGAAATTATCGGTGACATGCTGAAGTCCACAAAAAATTCCTGCTTGACTCACTTGTTACGACTCTTTAATGAAATTTTTGATAAAGGGGTCTTCCCCATATCCTGGTCCAAATCATTTATTGTACCATTATTCAAATGTGGTGACAAAGAGTCACCTGACAATTATCGTGGCATTGCATTGACCAGTGTTTTTGGTAAGGTGTTTGCTCATATATTGAATGGCAGATTACAAAACTGGGCAGATGAACATGGACTGTTGCGAGAAGAACAGGCGGGCTTTAGGAAGGGATATTCCACTGTGGACAGCATGTTTGTTTTGTGTAACATCATTAAGAAGCGTCTAGTTGCACGTAAGAAATTGTACTTGGGGTTTATCGATTTTAAAAAGGCATTTGACACGGTCAATAGGCAGGTTTTGTGGTCAATACTGGAAAGGAATGGAATTAGGGGGAAATTACTGCATGCTTTGAAGGAAATGTACAAATTCGTGCACTATTGCGTAAGAGGAAGTCGGGGTCAAGGTCAGTCTCAGTTTTTCGACAGTTTTGTGGGGTTGAAGCAGGGATGTAAATTAAGTCCACTTTTGTTCTCATACTTCATTAACTCTCTTGCTGACGAGGTCATTGACAACGCTAAACACGGAATCCAGCTCCTACCAAACACGCCAGACATATGTATTCTTTTGTTTGCGGATGATATAGTTCTTTTGTCTGACACTGTGATCGGCCTGCAGAACCAGTTAAACGTCCTTAAAAAGGCTGCAGATAGACTAGGACTAGTGGTGAATACCCAGAAGTCGAAACATACTTCAAACACACGACTGTCATAGTAGGGTGATCTAGCAGAATGGCAGTCCATCAGGAAGACCGGAGACACGGCCATCATAGGCATGCGATGCCAACCGCTCTGCTTGCCCGGGTCGTTCCAAAGAGTTCATGGCGAATAGGAAACCATCACCTCCTTTCCCCCTGTTCCCTCCTGCGCCTTCACGCGCACCTCTCTCTCTGTCCCCTCCTGCGCCTCCACGCTCACCTCTCTATCTCTCTCTCTCCGCAATTCAAGGCTGCAGATAGACTAGGACTAGTGGTGAATACCCAGAAGTCGAAAGTGATGATAAATCGACTAGGGGGTCATGTGGCAACCCATGAAAAGTGGTACTTGGGTGATGAACAGCTGGAGATTGTAAACGAGTACAAGTACTTGGGAAATGTAATAACAACCAAACTAGCATCCAGTAGTACCCAAGTCGATCTTGCAAACAGAGCAAAGGCAGGACTTGCTCTACTACATAGATCACTAAAGAAAGTCCCGCACATTACTCCCGATGTATATTTCAAATTGTTCGATGCTCAGATCCAACCAATTTTGCTGTATGGAGCTGAAGTGTGGGGTATTGATGATTGTAGCAAAATAGAAAGTGTCCACTTGTTAGCCTTGAAATATTTCTTGAATGTTTCATCTCGCACCCCAAATATGATGGCATATGGTGAGACGGGTCGTTATCCTTTATATGTGAATGCCACAATTAGGTGTGTAAAATACTGGTTGAAAATCATGAGTATGGAGGAATACAGACTTCCTCGTCGAGTATATGAGATGATGCAACGTAGTGGACATGTTTCACCATGGTCTTCTGGTATCAAGAAAATTTTATTCGAACATGATTTTGGACACGTATGGGATCGACAGACTGTTGCAAACGAGCGCTCATTTCTGAATATGCTAAAAGAAAAGTTAGTGAATAAGTTTCGTCGGGAATGGCGAACAAAACTAGAAGAAAGTAGTAGATTTGTATTGTACAGGGAGATAAAAAAGGTACTCGAGCCAGAATGTTATCTGCATGCCATTGACAAGAAGGCATTCAAGAATGTATACGCGCGCTTTCGTATGGGTATTAGCGATTTGTTTACTCATAGATTCAGATACAGTTCTGGGCCATCACAAACCCTCTGTCCATTATGTAGAGAGAAAGATGAGGATGAAATTCACTTTGTTTTGGAATGTCCTGCTTTGTCTGATATTCGTCAGCAATATATCATGGTATATCTTGAAGGAAGCCCTCGGAATGATCTTGTCACCCTGTTTTCAGCAGAGAGTCCATCTGTGGTCAGACCAGTAAGTGTTTTCTTGCTGAAGGCTTTCAAGAGAAGATCCGAGGCACTAGACTCTGTCGAATCAGACAGTTTCTACATTGATTAGCTGGTTACTGGTAACACTGTCTCGGGACTGTAATTGACTTGAACCTGTAATATAATTGTGCTGCGAGATACTGTAAACTCCTTTGAAATGGGCCGGTGGCCTGATCAAATAAACTTTTCGTTCGTTTCGTTCGTTCGTTCTCTCCGCAATTCTATGTCCGTCCGTTTTCTCTCATGTGTGAATCAATTCTCCCCTCCACTCCTGATGACGTCGCATTCTCCTTCAAAATGACGTCGTCCGCCAGATGACGGAATCCATCCACTATTGCGGGAAAATATTCAATCCGGGAAAATATTCAATCCGCACCAAGCATGGCTGATTCTATCCTTACTACTGTTAATTGAGGCCGGCTGGCTCTCACATATTCTCCTATGTACTGTCTTAATTAACATTAAAAATATATCCACTCGTCACACTGTCTGTCTGTCTCTCTCTATCTGCCTCTCTCTCTCTCTCTCTCTCTCTCTCTCTCTCTCTCTCACACACACACACACACACGCACACACACACACACACAGACACACACACGCACGCACACACACACACACACACACTCACATCCTCATACACACGCACAAACATATACACACACATTCTCTAGTACCTGTACACATGCAAGCACACTCAAACACACACACGCACACACACACACATGCGCGCGCGCGCTCATCACACACACACAACAGCAGTTTGAACGATTATGTGTGTGTGTGTGTGTGTGTGTGTGTGTGTTAGAGAGAGAGAGAGAGAGAGAGAGAGAGAGAGAGAGAGAGAGAGAGAGAGAGAGAGAGAGAGGGGGGGAGGAAGGACACAGAGAGAGAGAGAGAGAGAGAGAGAGTGACTGAGACAGAGAGAGAGACAGTGACAGAGACAGAGAGAGAGAGAGAGAGAGAGAGTAAGAGAGAGAGAGAGAGAGAGAGAGAGAGAGAGAGAGAGAGACAGACAGACAGACAGACAGACAGACAGACAGACAGACAGACAGACAGAGACAGAGACATAGAGAGACAGATCTCTATATATATTTTCGGTGTGTGTGTGTGTGTGTGTCTGTCTGTCTGTCTGTGTGACACTCATACGTTTCCACAGTTTTATTCCGATCAACTTGAAACTTGGTATGGGGTTAGGTGTGGACCGGGGTCAGGTCAACGTGGGGTTAAAAAAATGATGTTGCCATGGCAACCGGAAGTGGGCACAAACAAGATGGCCGCCGAAAACTCAAAGTGCTCCGATTTGACCGAAATTTGGTGTGTTGGTAGGTACAGTCGAATGATGAAGATCTGTCCAAAAAAATGTTGGTTGTCATGGTTAGGTGATGAGAAAAACAAGATGGCGGCTGAAGAATTTGGAGTTCCCATCCACTTAAAACTTGGTATGGGTTAGGTGTGGGCCGGGGTCAGGTCATGGTGGGGTTAAAAAATGGTGTTGCCATGGTAACCGGAAGTGGGCACAAACAAGAGGGCCGCCAAAAACTCAAAGTGCTCCGATTTGACCGAAATTTGGTGTGTGGGTTGGTAAAGTCAAATGATGAAGATCTGTGAACCAATTTTTCGGTTACCATGGTTACGTCACGAGAAAAACAAAATGGCGGCAGAGTAAACAATGGACGACTGTGTCGAAGGCGGCAAAGCCGCCTGAGACACAGGAGTTCCCATCGACTTAAAACTTGGTATGGGTTAGGTGTGGGCCGGTCATGGTGGGGTTAAAAAATGGTGTTGCCATGGTAACCGAAAGTGGGCACAAACAAGATGGCCGCCGAAAACTCAAAGTGCTCCGATTTGACCAAAATTTGGTGTGTGGGTTGGTAAAGTCAGATGATGAAGATCTGTGAACACATTTTTGGTTATGGTTACGTAATGAGAAAAACAAAATGGCGGCTGAAGAATTTGGCTTTGTATGTGGCTTTGACGCTTTGCGCATTGCCTGGCCGCGAAGCGGCTACTATATATATATATATATATATATATATATATATATATATATATATATATATATATATATATATATATATATATATTTCGCTGTGTGTCTGTCTGTGTGTGTGTGTGTGTGTGTGCGTGTGTGTGTGTGTGCGTGTGTGTGTGTGTGTGTGTGTGTGTGTGTGTGTGTGTGTGTGTGTGTGTGTGTGTGACACTCATACGTTTCCACAGTTTTATTCCGATCGACTTGAAGCTTGGTATGGGGTTAGGTGTGGACCGGAGTCAGGTCAACGTGGGGTTAAAAAAATGGTGTTGCCATGGTAACCGGAAGTGAACACAAACAAGATGGCCGCCGAAAACTCAAAGTGCTCCGATTTGACCGAAATTTGGTGTGTGGGTAGGTTAAGTCAGATGATGAAGATCTGTGAACAAATTTTTTGGTCGTCATGGTTACGTGACGAGAAAAACAAGATGGCGGCTGAAGAATTTGGACGAGTGTGTCGAAGGCGGCGAAGCCGCCTGAGACACAGGAGTTCCCATCGACTTAAAACTTGGTATGGGTTAGGTGTAGGCCGAGGTCAGGTAATGGTGGGATTAAAAAATGGTGTTGCCATGGTAACCGGAAGTGGGCACAAACAAGATGGCCGCCAAAAACTCAAAGTGCTCCGATTTGACCGAAATTTGGTGTATGGGTAGGTGAAACTTGGTGTGGAGTTAGGTGTTGGCTGAAGTCAAGTCAACGTTGGGTTTAAAAAATGGTGTTGCCATGGTAACCGGAAGTGGGCACAAACAAGATGGCCGCCTAAAACTCAAAGTGCTCCGATTTACCGAAAATTGGTGTGTGGGAAGGTACAGTCAAATGATGAAGATCTGTGAACAAATTGTTTGGTTACCATGGTTACGTGACGAGAAAAACAAGATGGCGGCTGAAGAATTTGGACGAGTGTGTCGAAGGCGGCGAAGCCGCCTGAGACACAGGAGTTTCCATCGACTTAAAACTTGGTATGGGGTTATGTGTGGGCCGGGGTCAGGTCATGGTGGGATTAAAAAATGGTGTTGCCAGGGAAACCGGAAGTGAGCACTAACAAGATGGCCGCCAAAAACTCAAAGTGCTCCGATTTGACCGAAATGTGGTGTGTGTGTGTATGTAGGTAAAGTTGAATGATGAAGATCTGTTAAAAACGTTTTGGTTGTCATGGTTACGTAATGAGAAAAACAAAATGGCGGCTGAAGAATTTGGACGACTGAGACACAGGAGTTCCCATCAACTTAAAACTTGGTTTGGGGTTAGGTGTGGGCCGGGGTCAGGTCATGGTGGGATTAAAAAATGGTGTTGCCATGGTAACCGGAAGTGAGCCCAAACAAGATGGCCGCCGAAAACTCAAAGATTTTACCGAAAGTTGGTGTTTGGGTAGGTAAAGTCAAATGATGAAGATCTGTGAACAATTTTTTGGGGGGGTTTTAATGGTTACGTAATGAGAAAAACAAAATGGCGGCTGAAGAATTTGGCTTTCTATGTGGCTTTGGCGCTTTGCACAGTGCCTAGGCGCGAAGCGGCTAGTATATATATATATATATATATATATATATATATATAGAGAGAGAGAGAGAGAGAGAGAGAGAGAGAAAGAGAGATAGAGAAAGAGAGAGAGATAGAGAGACAGAGAGAGAGAGACAGAGAGACAGATAGACAGATAGACAGATAGAGAGAGAGACAGAGACACACACATAGAGACAGAGTTAACGAGAGAGACGAAGACAGAGAGAGACAGTGAGAGAGAGAGAGAGAGAGAGAGAGAGAGAGAGAGAGAGAGAGAGAGAGAGAGAGAGAGAGAGAGAGGAACATCCAGTCTGCAGCTGCTGGTTTGCTCAGTTGGTTGAGAAGCGCACTCCACGACGATGAAAACACATCGCGGAAGCCATGTTAGTTAGCGCTCGGCCATGTAAAGTCCTGCAAGAGTGACGATTTGGGCTCGCCGACCGCTCGATCGAGTGTTAGGTCTCTTGAACGAATTACAGGTGAAAGCCGTCGACGTCACGTGACACTGAAGGCCTCTGCAGTACCCTAGGACCATCGGTCTGCGCTCTCGGGTCTCCTAAAGGCAATGGTGAAACAACAACACGCTGCATCGGCGTGTCTGACACTGAAGCATTTATGTTTCACTGATACACTGAAGCATTTGTGTTTCACTGATTCACTTTAGCCGTGTTTGCCGACAGTAACACTGGGCGCGATAAGGCAATTCCGTTGACCCCACCCGTCACAAAACATTGGCTTCATTCCGCAATGACCGCGAAATTAATGTCGCTGTCCTCTATTTCCACCCGGAAAATGAATCAAGAGTATCGAGCGGTCCTATTGGCTGACTGGCGAGATTGCGTCAGTGAAGTACTGCAAGATTAAAAGCATGTGTGTGTTGCATGTACTCTCCATTTAACTGCTTCCTGTCAAAAAGGATTATATTTCGCACGATCTGACGAATACACCACTGCACATGCACACTCTGCATTTATCGCAAGACATTCAAGACTTAGAATGTCCCTAGTACAAGGGAGACAACTCTATCTGACACCGTATTAGAAGAGAACATGATCGACGCAACCATGATATTCTTAGACATTCGGTCACGCATATGAAGGGCACACGTCAAATCTGTGCTGCCAGTTTAGTAGGGAAATGAAAATGGAATGACACAAGTGAAAGCTGTGAGGAACGTCGACAGTCCAGATGACACCGCTTGGGAGCAACTGATGCAAGCCTTGGACAATTTCATTCCGATCTTTCAGCTGCCGAATCATCCCAGAAACTGCCTTACTTAGAGAAAGAGGGTTCATTGTGACATCTACTTTTAAGATAAAATGATAAAAAGAGGAGGGAATAAGAAAAAACGAACGCACTTCATCGCATCGGACGGGGGTACATTATTAAACACACTTATTGTTCAAACAGGACACGCATGATAGGCCTACCCAGTTGGGTCTTCATTGCCTACTTCAGTTGCTCACGTGAAGCATGAAAATATTGGGAAGATAGCTACATAATTATAATCTTTCATTACACTGGAAAAATATGGTTTTCTGGTCATTTAAAGGAAACAGTGAAATCTATTGTCTTTGCTGCTCTAATTTCTCGGCGTTTTTGTCTCCACTCAACCTTCTAGTTTGTGCCAACTAGTGCATTCCAACAAATCATTTCTGTATAATGCAATACATATACGAGATGAAAACACTGTAAATCCAATTAAAGTACTTTAAAATTGTTATCACTCTTTGCCCCAAGTGCCTCTGTGTGTGTGTCGCTTGCTTGTATGATCGTGGCATTTTGTTTGGAATTGTTGGGAAAGTTCTGGAATGTGCTGGAATATCCTGGCACTCTCCCGATGTTTACATCCGTCTCCTCCCTCACAGTGTTGCTTACATGCGGCACTTAGCCCTGATCGCGGCAGGTGCTTTGCTGGATCACGTGACTCCATTCGGGCAGAGTCGAGAGGGCCGGGTCTATTATTTTCCCCTTGCGAAGATTCTAGAAGGCTGTGAAAAAGTATATGAGGTGCGATTAAGACACAGGCGAGCGCGCACACGACAGAGACAGGCGAGAGCTTAAGAAGAAGATGCCCGAGCAAGAGAAGTCATCCATAAAGAGTGATCGAGTCCACTACAGCATGGTGCCTAGAGTGATCGAGTCCACTACAGCATGGTGCCTAGAGTGATCGACTCCACTACGGCATGGTGCCTAGAATGATCGAGTCCACCACGGCATGGTGCCTAGAGTGATCGAGTCCACTACGGCATGGTGCCTAGAGTGAAGCTGTTATGGTATTGTCCATTACGGCATGGTGCCTAGAGTGAAGCTGTTGTGGTATTGTCCACTACGGCATGGTGCCTAGAGTGATCGAGTCCACTACAGCATGGTGCCTAGAGTGATCGAGTCCACTACGGCATGGTGCCCAGAATGAAGCTGTTATGGTATTGTCCACTACGGCATGGTGCCCAGAATGAAGCTGTTATGGTATTGTCGACTACGGCATGGTGCCCAGAGTGAAGCTGTTGTGGTATTGTTCACTATGGCATGGTGCCCAGAGTGAAGCTGAGGTGGTATTGTTCACTACGGCATGGTGCCCAGAGTGAAGCTGTAATGGTATTGTCCACTACGGCATGGTGCCCAGAATGAAGCTGTTATGGTATTGTCCACTACGGCATGGTGCCCAGAGTGAAGCTGTTGTGGTATTGTCCACTACGGCATGGTGCCCAGAATGAAGCTGTTATGGTATTGTCGACTACGGCATGGTGCCCAGAGTGAAGCTGAGGTGGTATTGTTCACTACGGCATGGTGCCGAGAGTGAAGCTGTTATGGTATTGTCCACTACGGCATGGTGCCCAGAGTGAAGCTGTTGTGGTATTGTCCACTACGGCATGTTGCCCAGAATGAAGCTGCTATGGTATTGTCCACTACGGCATGGTGCCTAGAGTGAAGCTGTTATGGTATTGTCCACTACGGCTTGGTGCTTAGAGTGAAGCTGTAATGGTACTGTCCACTACGGCATGGTGCCCAGAGAGAAGCTTTAATGGTATTGTCCACTACGGCATGGTGCCTAGAGTGAAGCTGTTATGGTATTGTCCACTACGGCATGGTGCCCAGAGTGAAGCTGTTGTGGTATTGTCCACTACGGCATGGTGCCTAGAGTGAAGCTGTTATGGTATTGTCCACTACGGCATGGTGCCCAGAGTGAAGCTGTTATGGTATTGTCCACTACGGCATGGTGCCTAGAGTGAAGCTGTTATGGTATTGTCCACTACGGCATGGTGCCCAGAGTGAAGCTGTTATGGTATTGTCCACTACGGCATGATGCCTAGAGTGAAGCTGTTGTGGTATTGTCCACTACGGCATGGTGCCTAGAGTGAAGCTGTTGTGGTATTGTCCACTACGGCATGGTGCCTAGAGTGAAGCTGTTATGGTATTGTCCACTACGGCATGGTGCCTAGAGTGAAGCTGTTGTGGTATTGTCCACTACGGCATGGTGCCTAGAGTGAAGCTGTTGTGGTATTGTCCACTACGGCATGGTGCCCAGAGTGAAGCTTTTATGGTATTGTCCACTACAGCATGGTGCCCAGAGTGATCGAGTCCACTACGGCATGGTGCCTAGAGTGAAGCTGTTGTGGTATTGTCCACTACAGCATGGTGCCCAGAGTGAAGCTTTTATGGTATTGTCCACTACAGCATGGTGCCCAGAGTGATCGAGTCCACTACGGCATGGTGCCCAGAATGAAGCTGTTATGGTATTGTCCACTACGGCATGGTGCCTAGAGTGAAGCTGTTGTGGTATTGTCCACTACAGCATGGTGCCTAGAATGATCGAGTCCACTACGGCATGGTGCCTAGAGTGATCGAGTCCACTACGGCATGGTGCCCAGAGTGAAGCTGATGTGGTATTGTCCACTACGGCATGGTGCCTAGATTGAAGCTGTTATGGTATTGTCCACTACGGCATGGTGCCTAGAGTGAAGCTGTTGTGGTATTGTCTACTGCGGCATGGTGCCCTGAGTGAAGCTGCTATGGTATTGTGCACTACGGCATGGTGCCCAGAGTGAAGCTGATGTTGTATTGTCCACTACGGCATGGTGCCCAGAGTAAAGCTGTTATGGTATTGTCCACTACGGCATGGTGCCTAGAGTGAAGCTGTGATGGTATTGTCCACTACGGCATGGTGCCCAGAGTGAAGCTGTTATGGTATTGTCCACTATGGCATGGTGCCCAGAGTGAAGCTGTAATGGTATTGTCCACTACGGCATGGTGCCCAGAGTGAAGCTGATGTTGTATTGTCCACTACGGCATGGTGCCCAGAGTAAAGTTGTTATGGTATTGTCCACTACGGCATGGTGCCTAGAGTGAAGCTGTGATGGTATTGTCCACTACGGCATGGTGCCCAGAGTGAAGCTGTTATGGTATTGTCCACTACGGCATGGTGCCCAGAGTGAAGCTGTTATGATATTGTCTACTACGGCATGGTGCCCAGAGTGAAGCTGTTGTGGTATTGTCTACTGCGGCATGGTGCCCAGAGTGAAGCTGAGGTGGTATTGTTCACTACGGCATGGTGCCCAGAGTGAAGCTGTTATGGTATTGTCTACTGCGGCATGGTGCCCAGAGTGAAGCTGTTGTGGTATTGTCTACTGCGGCATGGTGCCCAGAGTGAAGCTGTTATGGTATTGTCCACTACGGCATGGTGCCCAGAGTGAAGCTGTTATGGTATTGTCCACTACGGCATGGTGCCCAGAGTGAAGCTTTTGTGGTATTGTCTACTGCGGCATGGTGCCCAGAGTGAAGCTGAGGTGGTATTGTTCACTACGGCATGGTGCCCAGAGTGAAGCTGTTAAGGTATTGTCCACTACGGCATGGTGCCTAGATTGAAGCTGTTATGGTATTGTCCACTACGGCATGGTGCCCAGAGTGAAGCTGTTGTGGTATTGTCTACTGCGGCATGGTGCCCAGAGTGAAGCTGAGGTGGTATTGTTCACTACGGCATGGTGCCCAGAGTGAAGCTGTTATGGACTTGTCCACTACGGCATGGTGCCCAGAGTGAAGCTGTTGTGGTATTGTCTACTGCGGCATGGTGCCCAGAGTGAAGCTGTTGTGGTATTGTCCACTGCGGCATGGTGCCCAGAGTGAAGCTGTTGTGGTATTGTCTACTGCGGCATGGTGCCCAGAGTGAAGCTGTTAAGGTATTGTCCAGTACGGCATGGTGCCCAGAGTGAAGCTGTTATGGTATTGTCTACTACGGCATGGTGCCCAGAGTGAAGCTGTTGTGGTATTGTCTACTGCGGCATGGTGCCCAGAGTGAAGCTGAGGTGGTATTGTTCACTACGGCATGGTGCCCAGAGTGAAGCTGTTATGGTATTGTCTACTGCGGCATGGTGCCCAGAGTGAAGCTGTTGTGGTATTGTCTACTGCGGCATGGTGCCCAGAGTGAAGCTGTTAAGGTATTGTCCACTACGGCATGGTGCCCAGAGTGAAGCTGTTATGGTATTGTCTACTACGGCATGGTGCCCAGAGTGAAGCTGTTGTGGTATTGTCTACTGCGGCATGGTGCCCAGAGTGAAGCTGAGGTGGTATTGTTCACTACGGCATGGTGCCCAGAGTGAAGCTGTTATGGTATTGTCTACTGCGGCATGGTGCCCAGAGTGAAGCTGTTGTGGTATTGTCCACTACGGCATGGTGCCCAGAGTGAAGCTGTTGTGGTATTGTCTACTGCGGCATGGTGCCCAGAGTGAAGCTGAGGTGGTATTGTTCACTACGGCATGGTGCCCAGAGTGAAGCTGTTATGTATTGTCTACTGCGGCATGGTGCCCAGAGTGAAGCTGTTGTGGTATTGTCTACTGCGGCATGGTGCCCAGAGTGAAGCTGTTATGGTATTGTCCACTACGGCATGGTGCCCAGAGTGAAGCTGTTATGGTATTGTCCACTACGGCATGGTGCCCAGAGTGAAGCTGTAATGGTATTGTCTACTGCGGCATGGTGCCCAGAGTGAAGCTGTTGTGGTATTGTCCACTACGGCATGGTGCCCAGAGTGAAGCTGTTATGATATTGTCTACTACGGCATGGTGCCCAGAGTGAAGCTGTAGTGGTATTGTCCACTACGGCATGGTGCCTAGAGTGAAGCTGTTGTGGTATTGTCCACTACGGCATGGTGCCTAGAGTGAAGCTGTTATGGTATTGTCCACTACGACATGGTGCCCAGAGTGAAGCTGTTATGGTATTGTCCACTACGGCATGGTGCCCAGAGTGAAGCTGTTGTGGTATTGTCCACTACGGCATGGTGCCTAGAGTGAAGCTGTTATGGTATTGTCCACTACGGCATGGTGCCTAGAGTGAAGCTGTTGTGGTATTGTCCACTACGGCATGGTGCCTAGAGTGAAGCTGTTGTGGTATTGTCCACTACGGCATGGTGCCCAGAGTGAAGCTGTTATGGTATTGTCCACTACGGCATGGTGCCCAGAGTGAAGCTGTTATGGTATTGTCCACTACGGCATGATGCCCAGAGTGAAGCTGTTATGGTATTGTCCACTACGGCATGATGCCTAGAGTGAAGCTGTTGTGGTATTGTCCACTACGGCATGATGCCTAGAGTGAAGCTGTTATGGTATTGTCCACTACGGCATGGTGCCCAGAGTGAAGCTGTTATGGTATTGTCCACTACGGCATGGTGCCCAGAGTGAAGCTGTTATGGTATTGTCCACTACGGCATGATGCCTAGAGTGAAGCTGTTATGGTATTGTCCACTACGGCATCGTGCCTAGAGTGAAGCTGTTGTGGTATTGCTGATTGTCATCGCCTCTTTGTCGACCTGTGCGTGAATGCAGTTTTATCGAAAACGACCACCGGGTTTTGTGAATTTCGACTTCACGGTGCAAGCTAGGGGAACCCCCATATTTTAATATATTTTGCAAAAGGAGGCAAGTTGCAACAAAATGTGAGTTTAGAATATGACAACGGCCCGATTGCGAGGGAGTGGCTGGTTGGGTATGTCGAGTAGTTTCTGTAATAGAAACACACACACACACACATACATACATACACATACACACACACGCACGCACGCACAAGCACGCCTGTACGCAAACACACACACACACACATACACACACACACACACACACACACAGACTCACGCATGTGAGCGCACAAGCACACACTAATTTGCATAACTGGAACACACAACTGCCAGCCCTTATACCGTCTTGAAAAGTAGGGGTCAGATAGAAATGCCAGTATTTGTTAGCTATTTGGATGCTTTAAAATATTTATTGTAGTTCAGCAGCAGCTCGTATGTGACCGTGCTGAGAAAATGGCTCAAGAACGAAAAATGGAAATATGAGATATTTCAACCACAATACTCTATTTTTCTTTATTCATGCGTATTCCAGGGAGGGAAAAAAGAATATCCTTTAGAGTATGTGTGTGGATTTAGTGACGTAAATATCAGGGAAATGTCAGGAAATGAGTGTGTGTGTGAGTGTGTGTGTGTGTGTGTGTGAGAGAGAGAGAGAGAGAGAGAGAGAGAGAGAGAGAGAGAGAGAGAGAGCGAGAGAGAGAGAAAGAGAGAGAGAGCGAGAGCGAGAGAGAGAGAGAGAGAGAGAGAGAATCTGAATCTGAATCTTTATTATCAAGGCCAGCGACCCATTGTAATTACATCTCAAAACAATAGACAACGAACAATATTTGCTGTCATATCATCAAAGCGATCTACGAGTTGTTTTCACACTCCAATCGACATTCACGTAGCTTAAAAGCATAGTAGATATACATGGCTATTGATCTTAATTTCTTAGTATTTTGAGCTTGCATCAAGTTAGCCACTGTGTATACCCCAATATGTTTTGGTAACATGTAATTCAAGTATTTCGATCGCAAGGCATCATATGCA
>JAWQFJ010017370.1:0-2500 GCA_034096865.1 Theodoxus fluviatilis
ATAGATAGATAGATAGATAGATAGATAAAGAGAGAGATAGATAGATAGATAGATAGATAGATAGAGAGAGAGAGAGAGAGAGAGAGAGAGAGAGAGAGAGAGAGACAGAGAGAGAGAGACAGAGAGAGAGAGAGAGAGACAGAGAGAGAGAGATGTAGAAAAGGAGTGGTGTAGCTTGCTGATGATGGTGCTGGTGTGTGTGTGTGTGTGTGTGTGTGTGTCTGTCTGTGTGTGTGTGTGTGTCTGTGTGTGTGTGCAATGTTTCATGCGTAAATGCGTACGGGCGTGCGTACGTGTGTGTTTCTATATGTGTGTGCTTTTTGACTCACATGCGAAGCAAAAGTGAGTCTATGTACTCACCCTTTTCGTCCGTCCGGGCGTCCGGGCGTCCGGGCGTCCGAAAACTTTAACGTTGGATTTTTGTCAGAGACTATTAAGTCTATCAATACCAAATGTGGCATGATGGTGTATGATGACAAGGCCTCAAAAAACATACATAGTGACTTGTCCTTGCTTCAAGGTCAAGGTCGCAGGGGCCATAAATGTTGTCTAAAAAACAGTCATTTTTCACATTTTCAAAATTTTCTCTGAAGTTTTTGAGATTGGATACCTGACCTATATACGGTATATAGGTCAAAGTAATCCCTATCTTTTGATATCAGTTTGGTTGACCTTGCTTCAAGGTCAAAATCACAGGAACTCTTCAAAGTTGGATTGTATACATATTTTGAAGTGACCTTGACCCTGAACTATGGAAGATAACTGTTTCAAACTTAATAATTATGTGGGGCACATGTTATACTTTCATCATGAGACACATTTGGTCACATATCATCAAGGTCAAGGTCACTTTGACCCTTATGAAATGTGACCAAAATGGGGTAGTGAACCACTAAAAGTGACCATATCTCATGGTAGAAAGTGCCAATAAGCGCCATTGTGCTTCCTATGTCTTGAATTAACAGCTTTGTTTTGCATGACCTTGGATGACCTTGACCTTGGGTCAAGGCCACATGTATTTTGGTAGGAAAAATGTGTAAAGCAGTTCTTAGTGTATGATGTCATTGGTAGGTTTAGTTGTTTGACCTTGACCTTGAAGGTCACCTGAAGGTCAAGGTCATATAAATGTCAAGGTCAAGCATGTGAGTCGTATGGGCTTTGCCCTTCTTGTCTCTCTTTTTCATTCCTTTCCCACTGCAGTCATCACAATTTTGCAATTCCTTCTTTCCCTGGCATTTATTCTAACATCACATCTTTAACCCCCTGTGGGTTGGGGGAAAGAATAGACCCACCACAACTCCCCACGCGATTCTAAGATGCAGATGAATGCGGGGAATCTTGACTTGACTCGCTGTTGCTCCAACAAACTGGCCTCATGTACCCTACACAGGCGTGTAGACCGTAAAACTCCATCCATCCTTACATCCTCACCTGAGCTTCACATCTCTCTAAAGTCCACCGCACGTGATTCGACAGAGCGACAAAGCAGCAAACAGATCGTGCGTGCGTCAAAAAGAAAGAATGAAAGAAAAAGCTCTTTCCTGTCTACATGTCGGCGTGGCACAGACATCAATCAACCAATCAAATAATAGCTCCAGAGAGTTATGTGATAGAAGCCATGGAGTATCATGTACCTCAGTAGGACCAACTCTGAAAGAGAGGCTCATGGCATGGAAAAGCAAAGAAACATTCCCCACAGAGCAGTTGACCTCTGCTATGCCGGTAACGAAGTAGCAGACGACAACACCATTTCGAGATTCCACTTGACCTTCCTTTATGACTAGTGATGGTTATCTCGCTTCTGTTATAAATGATAATCGACCTTAATGCTCTTATTAAGTCATCTCATCGATCAAGAGGGATAAAATAGAAATTGAAATTATTTCGGGGGTTCATGTATCAAAGAGGGCTTCAAGAACCCTTTACTTTTAATAATAAGGTGCTGTTTAAGTCATCAAAAGCTCAACCAATCAAAACTCCTCAGCTTGCTACATCGTAGCAGAGATGAAGCAGAGTGCAATGGAACGCAGGGATAGTCGGGTTGTCACATCGTGTGCAACCGGGGCTTACAAACAAACAAACAAACACAAATCCACCACTTACTCTGCACAGGCGGGGCGCTGGCTGCGGGACTTCGACTCGGAGAATCACCGTCTTCGTGCCCAAGAGGCCAAGCCCGCGCCCAAACACCCCCCCATGATCACCAACGACCAGCGCCTCTTCAGCCGCGTGCACGGCACAATGGGCATGAGCTGTTTGGTGGCCGTTCAGAAGGCCTACAAGGAAAGGGAGAAGGCGGAGAAGGCGACCTCTAAAGTGGAGAACATCCTCAGTCTTCGTGAAGAGAGAATGCGGGCAAAGGTAAAGAGATGAGGGAGAGAAGGAGTGGTGGCGGTGGAGGTGGTGGTGGTGGCGGCGGTAGTTATTGTGGTGGTGGTGGTGGTGAAAGTGGTAGTGATGATGATAGTGGTGGTAGTGAATGTGGTAGTAGTGGTGGTTG
>JAWQFJ010017370.1:12500-37360 GCA_034096865.1 Theodoxus fluviatilis
TTCCAGTAAGTGTGGAAAATGCCAAGGAAATCCGTCCAGTAGTTTTTGAGAAATCAGCCGTTAAGAAGGGCCTGAAGGGCAGAGATACACAATAAATTACATCACGGTATTGATGACGTCACACATTTCGCAATTTGGCCATTC
The DNA here is from genome assembly GCA_034096865.1 of Theodoxus fluviatilis. NCBI lineage: Eukaryota > Metazoa > Mollusca > Gastropoda > Cycloneritida > Neritidae > Theodoxus > Theodoxus fluviatilis. The sequence goes on from JAWQFJ010017370.1 coordinate 12,645, forward strand.
CATGAATCGAGTATTTGGGGAGGCGCTGTCGAGTGTACGACCTTAAAAAACCACTTTCTCTTCAAGCCTCGATTCTGAAAATTTGATACATTCAATCGGACCTAACTTCCAGTTAGTGTGCAAAATGTCAAGGAAATCCGTCCAGTAGTTTTTGAGAAATCAGCCGTGAAATCGGGACAGACACACACACACACACACAGACAGATAAAGTCTGTAGGACCTCCAGTAAACCTGGAGGGAAAATACCTTTACTTATCTCACCGTGTTATGCACTGCCTGTGTCCAGTGTGTCTGTCTTAGCAATCCACCCATTGTCGGTCGACCTTGCCGCTCTGCACTTCACACAACCTTCCTTCCCTCTCTCTGCTTACACAGCCTTGCCTCTCTCTGCTTACACAGCCTTGCCTCTCTCTGCTTACACAGCCTTGCCTCTCTCTGCTTACACAGCCTTCTCTCTCTCTGCTTACACAGCCTTGCCTCTCTCTGCTTACACAGCCTTGCCTCTCTCTGCTTACACAGCCTTGCCTCTCTCTGCTTACACAGCCTTCTCTCTCTCTGCTTACACAGCCTTCCCTCTCTCTGCTTACACAGCCTTGCCTCTCTCTGCTTACACAGCCTTCTCTCTCTCTGCTTACACAGCCTTCCTTCTGTCTGCTTACACAGCCTTCTCTCTCTCTCTGCTTACACAGCCTTCCCTCTCTCTGCTTTGTACAGCCTCCCCTCTCTGGCCATATTATATTGCCCTCCCTCTCCTCCCAGTCTAACCAGACTGTCTTGCCTATGTGTCCATATTACACAGACTAGCCTTGCTGTCTAACCAGTCCGACTTGCCTCTAACTAGCTCTTTTGACTTTTTGATCAATGGCCTTGCATAGCCTACAAAGGTTGACAGGCCATGAATTACCACCCATTCATTCATCCATCTATCCATTCAATCATCCATCAATCCATTCGTTCATCCATTCATTCTCTCTGTCAACAGGCTATCAGACACAGCCAAAACGCGTGCCGCCTTCGACACGCGCATGCTACAGGAAGCCAACGACCGTCTGATGGAAAACCGCAAAAGAGTGGCTCAGCTGAAGCAGCGAAGGGAGACAATTCAGACTTTCTACCCGCTCCCACCCAACACAGTTCCTGCGGGCACAGTCTCTGCTCCTCCAGGAAGCAACCAGTGGGAGGCTGGGGTCTTTACCAGCGAAGGACGCATCGGGACCCATCCTACCATGGTGGTGTGAGCCTGTAGCCTGCCTCCTGTCCCGCAGCAAGAACGTGGGAGGTACTGATTGGTTGTTTCCTGCAGTCCCGCAGCACCGTAATTGCTTGAAAAATTGTTGTTTTTTTCAGTCCAGAAAAACCAGCGCGATGTAATTCTGATTGGTTTATGTTTACCTTTTGCGTATCATCGATTGACGGGTCACATCCGGTTTTGTTTTTTAAGCAATGACCTTGGCTGGCAACTTGATGTCAGTGACTCAAGGTCACAGTTTTGAGTAGGTTTGATTCACCTCTTTTTAAGAAATAGAAATTAGCTCGGTTTCAAGGTACCAACTTGCACTGTCATCTACGTTCACAACCATCATCTTTAAACAGAGAAATGGGGAATAGGTCACCTGCATTTCCATTTCACTTCAGAAGAACATCTTGTATTCTGTAGACAGAATGGAGGGGTGATAATGAAACAGTATCATGCTTTTAAATTCACGTCAGTTAATCGTTAGCATCTGTTCTGTTGGCTAGTGCTGAACAAAAACGCTTCCTGGAAAAGCTAATATTCTGTGTGGCCCGCGAAAACGGTATCAATTGTTTTAAATTTGAGTTGTAAATATATGGACCTAGACGATGCTGACTAATTGAATTTTCTGCTGCTGGTTTCTGGGAAATCATTAATTTCTCACTTTCTTTCTTTGAATTCATTTGCATTTGCATTCCTTGTCGATTGCGAATCAGAGACACTTGGAGCTATACACATGTAAGTCAGCATCGTGTTGTAGGAAAGGGTGATTTTTCAAGTTTTATATGTGCCACTCGACAGAGTTTTGGCTTACTTTCTAATCTGGTATGTTCTTGTAGTCTCAGTCTCCAGTCAGCGTTTATAATCATCTCTTTGGAAAGAACACGGGGATCTTTCCCCAGCCAACCAAGGATGATGTTGTATAGGTATTGATTGTGTAATGAGATTTGGAGCTCTCGGAACTAGGTGAAATTGGGCTGCGGTAACGTCATTTCTTTCATTTTCAGCTTACGATGATACATGGGTTCTCTACCCGAGTTATAGATTGTTTCCTTTCAAGTCGTAAGTACCATCTTGGGTGGTTTGTCTCGTGTGAAAATGTTGATAGTCTCCCCTTGCTGGTTTCAGATTGTGTCCACTTTGACTTCATGCAAAATCTGGCTTGTCTCCAATGTGATGGTTACCTTCCTTCGGTGAAGTGCAATGAATGAACTGAATATGAAATAATGCACGATTGTTCTCACTTTTTTTGCTTTCCGTCAACTAAAGGGAATGGTTGCTCTGTGATGTGTTCTTAAAACGGAACATATGTAGCGGAATTCATCATGGCTACGAAACTCCACTCCTTGTGCGGCGTCTCTGTCCAGACACTGTTTCTGTCCGGACACTTTCTCTGTCCAGACACCGCCTCTGTCCAGACACTGTCTCTGTCCGGACACTTTCTCTGTCCAGACACCGTCTCTGTCCAGACAGCTGGTCTGCTTTACTTTCATTTCCATGGGCAGCACATGGACTAGTTGTCTCTAGAATATTTTTCCTTTAAAGGCACACTGCCTCCGTTCTAATGGTCTCTTTGAAGTAGCTTTCCTGCTCTGAGCTACGGATTTTCTGCTTCTTTAGATAGGCTGTAATGTATTAGATACACTTGTCATTTTTAAAGTGTGGAAAGTAACAGATCCCCAGGTATGTATATTTGCAATATAGGTGGAACTCTCTCACCTGCAACAAATCTAATGCAATATGTTTCTGACGCCACAGGTGTGGGACATGATGTCGATCTTGTTTTATTTCCTTCACAATTATCACCGGGGAGCATGGAGTTTAGCTTTCAATTGGATCCTTCGTTTTTAAAACGTAATCAAGGAATCTGAGAAGCAGAATCATCTCATAGCTGTTGCCATCTTTTGCTTAAGCTAAGCCAAAGAGGAAGACTAGCGATGTTGCTTTAAGAAGTGGAGGTGATATGGCCGACTGTTGATCTCTTCAGAGGTGGTCTGTGGAGAGCTGACCTCCAGTCATCCTTCTTTCTTTGCTGTTAGGAATTCACATTTCTGGTGAAGGTCTCGAACACTCAGTTCTGCAGCTTCCTTTATTTGGTTGTTGACGGGAGAGATTCTTCGTTGTTCTGAGAGGAAAAGTTGGTTCGTGTAGGTGACAGTATGTCCAGCTTTTGTAATTTGCTTTGAGGAAGGTTGACTTCAGAGGAATAACATGGAAGAGTTGCGTAGGGGTAGGATGGCAAAATGCAAAATTGGAACACAGCTCGCATTACCCAAAGATCATGCAGTGGCGATTTTCCGTTTCACAAAGATGTCTTGTCATCATTTGCAGGAACCTAATCACTCACCTTCTGCAGAGGGGATGTTTGACAATAGTGGAGATTCCCACCCACCCACCCACTCCCCACCCTCCACCCCCACCCCCACCAATTTGGCGATGAAGCTGCTCTGAATATTGACGAGAGCACGCGGAAAGTTCCACGACAATCTAGAATCTTCGTCCTTGTCCCCCCAAGTTTTTGCATGCGTCCTCTCCACCAGAGTAACCACGTCTGGCACCATTATTTTCATGGCCTGTTCCTGTTTTCTCCTGGTCGCAGAGTGCCGATCATATGGACGCTGTTTCCATAACTGTGTGTTCAGCGGTGTGTGTCCCTAAAGCACAAAGTTGCCGGCTTTCAGGTCGTGCAAGTTTTTTTGGTAGTGATTTATGTATGTATGTATGTATGTATGTGTGTATGTATGTATGTATGTATGTGTGTGTGTGTATGTGTGTATGTCTTGGTTACACGTACCTGTCACGTGTGATATATTTGAGTGTCAACGTTTTTATTGATTACATTCAAGTGAAAGCAATGCAATACAGTGATTCTATGATCAAGTAATCTCCTCTCTTTTCGAGGTCGCAAACAAGAAGATGATGATTGAGATGGTAATTGGATTGGTTTGTTTAGTAAATTTGGGTTAAAACTGATATTTTTACTCAACCCCAAGGGCACTTTGATTTATTTACTGTAGCACATTAGCTTTGATTTTTCTCCTTGGACGTAACTGTACAGCATTCACGCTATCGAGAAACTGCAGTTTCTGTTGCCAAATTTGAAGTTCTGTGATGTGATTGCTTTACATACGTACAAACAGCATTGTATGAATTGGAGCGTATAGGGTTAACACTCCAAGAGAATGAATTTACTCGTCAGAGCACTCATTGCCTTTGTAAACAAACAGGTTTTGATTTTATGCACACGGTAACTGCTGACATATGACCAATGCTCAAAATGTTCCCCTACTTCTTTTTTTTCATCGCCTGGTTTTTTTCTTATGTCCGAAGCTTTACTGCACATGTGATGTTGTAATGCCAGATTCATGTAGGCATGGCTGTCTTTGTGCTGTTTTTGTTCTGTTGAGAAACTCGTAAGAAAAAGGGCAGTCTTACCAGTTTTCACGAGCACCAGCGCTTCATCAATAGGAAGTCTGTTCATGATTTTTTTAAAGGGATGCTTTCCACGTCTGCTCAAGATGTTAATCACTTCGTGTTGTGCGTTTTAATCATGTTGTGTTTGCAGACCACGTTCAGTAGAACCATGATGATATTATCAGTGCTGCAGATGACCCATCCGGGTTAAAGATCTTTATTCTTTATTCACTGATAAGTGAAGATCTGCTTTGTAAAAAATAGACCAAAGTTGGCACCTGTGAGTTAGGTCATATACATCGTCTCAGCAAATATCATTTCTGCCTGTTTGCAGTGATACGATTAAGAGTCAGCGAGTGCTTGGTCCATAATGCAGCCAAGCATATGAAAGATGTCCATTTCAGTCTTATGATCTCGCACTGTGATTACAATTTAACTACTCAATTGTGGTTTGTACTCATTGGTGTGTTTAAAGAACAAGGGTATTAAGATTATCACATTGTCTTTTTAAGGTGCCGGTTTTCACAACTGACAGCCATTACTATCCATATCTGTGATCACAATGTGCGCACCTGTGTAGCTAATATTCTAATGCAGAACTGTACATGTACATAATTTGTAGGCCTATATTGCCAATTCAATTTTTTATTCTCTGGAGTATAGGTAGAATACCGCTTTAGTCCCACTTTCCCCCTCTTATCCCTTGTCGAAGCACAATTTTCTGCTCTAGTTGACTTTCAGCCAAAACGTTTAGCTGCGAGTTTTCTCAGCCCAAATCAATCATGATGCCAAATTGACTGTATTGCTGGGTGTTTCCTGACCACAACATGCCCTTGACTTCATCGGAAATGCGTAACGATGAACAGTCACAACAGAGTTTTACCTCCATTGAAAATATTTTGTGCTATTGTTTTGGTGGATTTTTGATGAATAATATATATATTTGGATGGAGACTTTGATCTGTTTTTTCTTGCAAAGTGACAGCAAGGTAAAGCGGAAACGCATTTAGAGTTGCGTCCCTTCACACACGCGCGCGCATTCGCAATCAAATACATGTGCATGTACGCATCACCATAAGCACCTATGCTTTATGCACGCACACACTCACACTTACGCATACGCACACACATAGACACGCACACTCCAGACACAAACACACCAACACACGCATACGCACAGACACACACATACTCGGACATACACAAATACACACAAACATTCACACGCATACGCACACACATAAACACACAATCACACACACACACATACATACACAAAAACACATAGACATACACAAACACACACATATACACACACATACATACACGCGCATACGCACACACATAAACATGCAAACATACACAAACACACACACGCATGTATGCACAAGCACAATAACATACACACACACACACACATAGACACACACACACACACACACACACACACAGACACACACACACACACACACACACACACACACACACACACACACACACACGCACACACATACACGCACACACATACACACACACACACACACACACACACACACACAAGTCGAGCGACTGAACTGAACTGAAATGTGTCAGGGTTCACTTGAGGATTCAGATCAAGGAGGCACAGATACGTTCTGACGCCCCCAACCCGTGCTTCGGCAAGGCAGATGTCCGAGGCCACCACACTGTCCGACTGGCCATTTTGGGCGACTAAGGTCTTCAGTTCTGTCCCCACGTGAGGCGTGCAGGTTGGGGCATCTTGCCCAAGGAAGGAACCATGTTCGTAGCTTTGAATACTGCATCCATTTGGCATGATCCATCACAGGAGAGCATTGTAAGAGCATCCTTGTCAAGGGTCACTATGGTGGTAACTTAGAAAGTGACCCTTGGCAGTAAAAAAACAGAAGGGAACTTCCAACCCCTGGGCTAAGAAGAGGTTAATGCAAACGCCACAGAACACACAAAAGCATATAAACAGATAATACATATTTATTATTTTAAAGCTAAGTATTTACTCTAATTAATAAAAAGAATTACAAGGACACTACGACAAATCAAAGTTAAACGTCCGATTGGGTCCCCCACTCAAACGGTCACAGAGACCAACGTCACCAAGAACATAGACTAAACGACGAACCACCGAAATGCAACCAACATCCAGAACGCGAGACCAACACTAGTTTTCTTTCTCTCTCTTCCTTTTCCGTCAATTAGTATTTCATCTTTTCTCCGTTGTTTTTTTTTCTCCACAAAGAGTTTCTGAAATCCTCGACACACACCGTTCGTTTGTTGGTTCCAGGACTACTCGGTTTGGTATGAGACAGCTTGGTGTTCTGCCCATCAATCCGAGAAATAGTTTCCTCTGCCTCCGTCAACCTCGAACTCGCCCAGAATGTCCAAAATCGGTCCAACCCTCCACCACTTCTCTTCAACTCATTTTCTCCCATCTCCTCCATCTTTCCCTACCGCTTTTTCTCTCCGCTTCTCTCTCTCTCTCTCTGATTTTCCTCGTCATCCGTGACGCCATTCTCCTTCAAATTGCACCGGAGATTTCAATGTTTGTAAACTATAGAAAATAGTTGTCAGCTAAAAGATAAACAAACGATAGGACACGGTATTACTTTCTTGCTTCTTGCACACAACGACCAGAGATCCCAAAAGCACAGCGATAAACAATGAGGTGGGGAGCTTACCTCCCACACCCAAAAAGAGCAAGAATAAGATCGAAGACAGACCATGTCAGGAGCGCTTTAGACTCAGGTACAATCTAGACAGGTGACAATATGCACCCCCAGGAACGTCGACTCGACCGCTCCTGAATATGCCTTCAAAACCAAGAGACACAAACCAGCGAATACATCGCTCAGGTCGAAGCAAGTCCTAATACTACCACGAAACCTCGTGAACAGCACCGCCCAAGAACGGGCACCGAGAGAAAACTCTCGGCAGACTGACCTAGCCTCCAAATCCGTAAGCACCGATCTCCTCGCTGACAAGACTTTGAAACCAAAACAGCCAGCGACATGCACCGCATTGTACCATTGAAGCTGAAGAGCAGAACAAGACGCCAGAGCACAAGGCTGAGAGCACAAACAATCACTTGCAAATCAGTCGACACAAACCAGATTATACCATAACAATTCAAAACCCATTTTGGGTCGTGACAATCCTCATACATGAAAACTTTTCTGGCAAGTTTCTCCTTGCAAGCTTCTACTTGCCATTGCCAAGATGGCAGTCACAAGTCGAAAAAAGAATTGTCTGTCGTGTTGCTAATGAATAGAACAATGCCATCTTTTTCTTGCAGCTGGCAAGGAAGGTTTATGAAAAAATCCGATCAGATGACCTCTTGCTTGTGACGGACGGTTGTCTTCATTGAAACATTAGTCAGTCAAGTGGACTGATGGCCAGATGATACATTTTGCTAAACTGTGATATTCATACCCAGCCATTTGTGTAACTTCTCAAGCGTTGTGGTTTTGATTTGGTGGTTTTCCTGTTGAAGTTTAGTTACTTTAAAGTTGGGCATGTGCAGCCCTTTAACATGTGGCGTGTGGGTGTGATCACATTGCATGCTTTTTTTCATGCAATTTTTTTGCCTGACAATGCTATCTGGGCATGAAGTCTGTGTGCAAGAAACTCCTGCATGAAGTATTGAGTTTCCAGAGGCATGTTTTTCCACTGGGGTTTGCTTGCACGGGATTTTCATCCTAGTATTTTCTATAAAATGTTGTATTTTTCTTATGTTAGTCCTCTGGTCTGGCCAACCTAAGCATTTTTTCGAGACCGTTGTCCGAGTTTTCTCAGTGTGGACCGTCATGGTTTTCGGCGGGCTGACGCACTCGTGTGCGGTGTTCGCGACGGGAGGTCGCGGGTGGTTTACATTTGGTAAGCACCTGATATAACGGTCGGGGTTGTGTGTGTGTGTGTGTTGTTTGTTTTTTTGCCACTCTGCTATCTACTTCGAATCCGAAGGGATTCAATTCCAAGTTTATTTGATTCCAAGTTTGTTTTCAAATCCCCAGCCACGTGCTGTTGCCTGCTAACTAGCAGGACACCAATGTTTCATTGTGGGTTTCTTTGAGTTTTCTGTGAAATAATTTGCTGTTTTTGGTGGGGGGGGGGGGGGGGGGTTTGGGGGGGGGGGGGGGTTGGGGGGGGGGGGGGAAGGTAGGCGCACCGACACTTGAACTATTTATCGTTGTGACGCTGTGAACCCCAAGTAACTTTCAGTGGTCTTGGTGCGGTGCCATCCAGCGATTTTGAGTAGGTGAACTGTTCTGTGCATGACTTGTTTTCGTATTCTTGTTTGATTTGCAGTTAAATCTTTTGTGCATATCTTGTTTGTGGAATTACATGGTTAGCTGTGGTTGTGTAGAAGTGAGTGAGGTTGCTGTTATTAAAATGTTTGTTCTTGTTATTGCTACCTTGTTTTGTCCTTTATTAGTTGGCGAGTGGGCAGGTAAGTCCCTAGTTATCCGTTCGGGGGTGATGTATTACCATCCAAACAGTCCATACACCTGGCCGTGACAATTTGGACATGCAATATCCATTTGACCTTGACTGGAACAAAGCCAGGACGTGTATTCTGGCCATTTCTAGATGAATGGACTTGAAGGGTAAACAAACCTTAAATGTGTGTGATGTAAATCGTGTATGTCATCTGCTCTGGTGCTGTCATACTGAACCAACGATAGACCATGACACAGATTTGCCAAATAAGGAAATTGCTAGAGTTGGGACTTGCAACATGCGAGGTGAAAAGCTTGCTGGAGACAAGGACACAAGGACTCAAGGACACTTTCCTTGCCTTTTAAGAAAACTTGCCACATGTAGGTGCCCTAAGCACAAAATGACTCTGATACACTTCTGCTCGTGGTGCAACCAAAGGAGTAAAATCAATGGAGGCAGAGACAACGGCGGTGAATGAATGCTTTTATTTATGATACACTTCTTTTGTCAAATTTACACTCCTGAAAATGAGTCACTCCATATTGGCAGTGCATGATTGTTAATATCACACACACAAAAACCCCTGTCCCCAGACAAGACCTTTTCTCATACAATACCTCCCATTTTTATGCATAAACTAAATCTGACCACTTTTACAGAATTTTTAATTATAATATTACATATACAATACATCATCTGTCATAATTTTCTTTGTTGTAGTCTAGTAGATTCCACTGTAGAAGGCCTGTATATTCTTTTAGGTGCTGCTGAGGAATGAAGTCTTCTTTTCATGGAGAAGGCATTCCATTCAGCATAGCATCAAAGAACACCCAGACACACATGCATGCATGCACGCACACACACACACACACACACACATGCTCTCTCTCTCTCTCTCTCTCTCTCTCTCTCTCTCTCTCTCTCTCTCTCTCTCTCTCTCAGCACTTTAACTATTCAGATATTGAAGATTCACTGCATTAGACATTTGGTGATATGAAATATGCCCCAGTTATTTATAAAGCCAACAAGATGGGAAAATGTTGCGAGACCCACATAATTTCAGCTTGACAGTAAGTGACCCCCTGTGTTCTTTCCACCAATAGCTAACGGTTATACAATTATTCACACTTTCATGTTGTTTCTCAACAACAAATCAGAAACACAGAGCAGTTGTGTTGTCTTGGACAAACATGATCAGGCATCATCGTCAGATCAAAGTTGATGCATCCAGTCAGCTCTTTGGGTATTTGAAAATTCTTTGGATAAATGTAGGTGTTGCTATCTTTGTCCATGGACTACTAGGTGGCTAAACTACTTCAGTCCTGTAGTTATATCTCACAAACTCAAATCTCACATAAATGTATTTCCAGTGTGCCACCTCAAATTTTTGGGGACATCAGTGAAAATTATCCTAAGCTTCTCCTGAAAGTTTTGCTATGGTTCAGCCTCCCATTCAAATGCATACATATACACAGGCATGAGCACACACACACACACACACACACACACACACACACACACACACACACACACACACACACACACACCACACTCTTTCTTTCACTCAATCACTTGTTAAAAGACATCTTTCGAGATGCAATTTTATTTTGCAGACATGACACAGCTATGACAAATTCAAACAGCTCAGCAGCCAATACCCACACTTGACATTGAATATGTGCATACATATGTAAGATTCATATGATGACCTTGTCACATCCCGACTCATCTATAGCATCTTTAGCTTGGGGTCACCTCTGCAGAGCTACTGCAGTAAGAAAAGTACTGAAAGCCTAGCAGCAAGAGATTCCAGCCAGTGGGGGTTTTGAGCTGCTCTAGCTATATGCTGTGTTCTGTCTCCTACACAGTGGCACTTCAATTTACTACTACAGTATCGAGTTAGAGTGTCATGTTGTTACAACACACCCCATATTATTCTACCCATCTGCAGCAAGAACACTTAGACATCTTCTGCAGTAGTCCTCAAAACATCATCAGAACACACGCTTCAATGGGACTTTCACATCACTTCAAAGCAGAACACACATGTACATGAGTTGTTCTCCCGAGTTCGTGACTGGATGGGGTGCTCTATTAAAGTTTCTTATAACCAGCTATTTTTTTGTTTTAGGCAAAGAAACATTGCATCAGGAGGTTGTACATATGTCCAAGAAACACCATGAGCAGTGGGATTTGATGAAAGTAAAGTCTGTGCATGTTAGAGTACTAAATAATGTAAAATTGCCGTTAAAATGGTGGTCAAAAAGTGGAACGGCTGACCCAACATGCTCCACAAACTATCTGCAGCAAAGTATGCCATTGGTGTTAAATAATTATGCTGTGAGTCTGTTAATTAAAGTTTTATTTAGCTTTTCCCAGCAAGAAAACCGAGATGTCACAATAACTGTATGTGAAAACCGACTTCAAAGACAGCGAGGTCACAAGTGGACTTGCTTTTTTCACAAGCCGCTTCCTCCCGAACGCATTCAACACACACCGCTAGGTTTTAAAATCGAAAGTACCGATTCAATAGATCAAACTCATACAGAAAACATTAGCATTTTGTGAGCGATGTAAAAAAAAGTTTTCTTCTTCAATAAAGTCACAGATGAAGTGTGTGTTACCTTGATTTTAAATCTAACACTGCAAACGTGAATCTGTCGTCTGCTGTTCCCTGTTGCACTGTCACAGTACACTAAACATGCGCACACAATTCAGTGACGTAGAACACAAGATTAAACGTAAGTGTGTGATGTAAAACACAACATTGCACACAAGGTCACACAATTTGCGGCCAGAAGTGTGTTGTACGACTCAAGATGAGTCATGGAGTGCGGCTATAAGGGCTTTAAGCTGTTCGGGTTGGGTTAGCTAATTATTACATTTTAAAATTATTAATTAGGACTTAGTGGCCTGTGCACGTGCTGCACAGCTGTGTTGGTTTACCACCGGGTTGTTTTTTTTCACTTGCTTCGCATGCTTTTTAGTGGGTATTGCACCAGTGCCTTTGATGAGTGACGTAACAAGGGAAAAGAAAAAGACGTCACGAGGAGGAGGACGGGAGAGGAGGAAAAGGGATTTGGTTGGAATGAAGGAGTAGGAGATTTTTTGGACCGTTTGGGGTAAGAGGAATTGTTTGGGGAGCGAAGTGGAACTGAGTGTGGCAAAGTGAACTGTGGGGGGCAATGTGGACGGTCGGGAAACAGAGTGGAACTGGATGTGACAAAGTGAACTGTTGGGGGACAAAGTGAACTGTTGGGGCGAAGTGGAATTGTTTGTGACGAAGCGAACTGGGTGCGGCAAGGTGGACTGTTGGGAAGCAAAAGGAACCGTTTGGGGCAAGTTGAATCTGTTGTGCGTGGTGTGTTATATTGATGGGTGATTACACGGCGTATTAGGGTTGCGCAGAAGTGAGTGAGGTTGCTGTTTTGACTTATTGGTCATAAAATTGTTTGTCCTCGTGATTACCCCATTGTTTTGTCATTTATTGGTTGGCGAGTGTGTAGGCAAGACCTTTAAATAATTATCTGTCCGGGGGCTGTAATAAAATATAAGCAGCCCATACACCCGGCCGCGACAGCGTGCGTTCCCGCCAGCCCTCTTGCCTCAATTTCTGCATCGCTGACGAACAGCAGACCTAATTACAGTGAGTAAAATCTTGTAACTTGCAAAATTAATGACTGTAATGTCATCAAATGTGTTTTGTTTGTGAAGATAGGTCTCAGAACAATGGTTTTCTGATGTTTCTTACGATCGATGATGGGTTTGTCTTCAAAAACATCAACAGCACATGAAGGGTACGTTTCGTTTTTCTCTCAATAGAAATGGTTTGCCACTTTTTTTTCTGTGGCTTTAGAAACATTAACTTTACGAGTTTGAAAATAAACCTGTATGCATTAGCCGATTTATCTGTAATTGTTCCCCTCTGTGGTAACAGTAGTTTCATGTGACTTTGGTCTGTTTTGTTGCAATCCAACATGGTAGTCACATGTTATGATGCTACTTTTAATTATTATTTTTGTGTGTGGTAATTATTGGCAAGTAAAAAGGCATTAATCACTTTCATCTTAGCAATTTTTTGGTAAAGATCTACTTTGTCTGTGAATTGTTCTGGCACAGTTAATTGTAATCTGAAATGATATAAAATGACATCATTTCATGTGACTGCAGTTCATAGGTAGTTTGAGAAGAAAAAAATCAGACTGTAATTATATTATTTATGTATCTGTTACAGAGCTACAATTGTCAACACAACACTCCATTGTCCAGACTAGATTGGTGGTGCTACTGAACACAACTCGGTCTAGAACAAGGTAATGGCCTCATGAAGATGTATGTCATTCACTGATCATGAATACTTTCTTCCCTCTACTGTGTACACTGAAGGTGTCATATCCAGACAGCTTCTCCTTTTTAATATTCATTGATGGCCCCACCCCTCCCTTTTTTCCCAACAAGGTGCAATGCGAGTTGCATTTTGTTTTTTTTACAGATTTGAGGATGGCAAGTGACCTCCGGATTTCTGCACGCCTTTTCACCAAGAAAAGATGTGTGGCGCAAATGGAGGCAGGTTGTGCACCAAGAACAGAGCAACAGCAGCCATCCGCAGCCGACGATGGCCTGAGCTCAGCAGCCAAGAAGCAGCGTCGCTACAGAGAGCGTCTGAAGGCAGACCCTGAGAAGCACAAAGTCTTCAAGCAAAAGAACAGAGAACGAATGACAGCAGCAAGGGAGAAGATGACCCCGGCAGAAAAAGCTCGCCTTCTGGAGATGTCAAGAGTGCGAGTTCAGAGGTGCCGCGCCAAGAAGAAGGAGGAGGGCCTGCCGTTGAACAAACCAAAACTGATGACAAGGGCAACACGAGAGGTGGAGAGAGAAAAGGCCAGAGCTCGAAAACGGAAGTCAAGAGATAACATGACACCCCAGAAGAGAGCGGCCATCAACAAGAAGCAGCGAGATGCGCGCGCAATGAAGAAAGCAAATGCGCTATTGACAGCTGCAGGATCCATGCCGACAGAATCATTGCCCTCGACTACATCTGGCTACAACACCAAAAGCGCCAAAAGAAAAGCTGTCCAAAAGACCTTGCAGTCCATGCCACACAGCCCCTCAAAGTTTGCGCAAGTGATCAGCAGCTTGGCATCCGTGAAAAGCCCAAATAAGGCCAAAGCTCTGGCAAATCTAGGGTTTTATTCAGCTGAGAAGAGAAAGGAGATGGAGCATGCAGCAAGCCTTGTGCAGCAGATGAAGCAGCACTATGCATCCATCAAGCACAGCAGAAGCAAAGTACATCGCAAAGACCGGGTGATTTTTGGAAAGATTTTGGCCACGACAATTAAGGGAGTCAAGGGTCAGTTTTCCAGAGTGCGCAAGGAATTTGGAATCAGCTGGAGTTTTTTGTACAACTGCGTCAGCAACCGGTCAGAGAAAGACGTGCAAGAAAGGAAAGGTTCCTTCACTGCAGCAGAGAAGAAGACAATAACAGACTTCTTTGAAAGAGGGGACATCTCCCGGCCAGAACCATCCGCAGCAGCTGTCAGCAGCAAGACTGGAACTGTCAGGCGGTACATGGAAGTGACCGTCCAGGAGGCATACCGGCAGTTCAAAGCTGACCACAGTGACATTCAGATATCGTTTTCAAGATTCGCAAAATTCAAGCCCAAAAATACCAAGACTGCTCGATGGAACAAGATGCGATGCTGCATTTGTGAATACTGCGCGAACATCGACCTGAAGATCGCTGGGGTCAACAGTTTTCTGGCCAAGAAGAACAGGAGGGACCTCATGGTCGGCCCATCTAAGTATGACCTTGCCAACATGACTATCTGCAACAAGCCCATGAACGAGACTGGACATTGTGTGGCCAGAAAATGTCAGGACTGTGGCACTGGAGCCCTGTGCTCAAAACTGCAGGAGATCCTTGATGACCATGCTGATGAGATGTGTTTCTGGCCAGCATGGCAGCCAGAGGCTCAAACTTTCACCAACAAGGCTGGCAAAGTGCAGACCTCCAGCAACGTTTGCTGCGCCTCAAGTCTGGGCCATTCGACCAGCTGGTGACAGAGCTAGAGCAGGCCTTGGACCCTTTTGCTAATCACCTGGCAAATTCCCAGTGGCAACACCGAGAGTTTGCTACCTTGAAACAGAATTTACCCCCAAACTGGCTCCTGTTCTGCATTGACTTCGCCGAAAACATAACCTGTGCATACCAGGCATACTAGGCCAGGCAGCAAATCACCATTCATCCTGTGGTTGCCTATTACCGCTGCCCAGATGATGATGAAGTCATCACGGAGTCCATCGTGTTCGTGTCACCAGACTTGAAACATGACAGCCATGCTGTCCAGAGGTTTCAACTGCATGCAACTGATCTTTTGCACCAAAGAGGCCTTCAGTTTTTGAAGATTGTACACTTTTCAGACGGCTGCCCAGGGCAGTACAAAGGGAAGACAAACTTTGTGGATCTGTCCTTCGCCCAAGACAACACTGGCGTCATCACGGAAAAGCACTTTATTGGAACTCGTCATGGTAAGGGGCCCTGCGATGCAGAAATTGGGGTGATAAAGAGAGTGGCAACCCTTGCTGTGAGAAGACACAGAGCTTTGATTGCAGACGCCCAAGATCTGTACAGGTTTGGGAAGACTGCGCTGACCATACCAGCCCAGCACCAAGTCCACTGCCATAACCGGCGGACTTTCATTTACATCGACAGAGGAGAGATCTGCAGGGAACAGCCCTCCCGAGTAGGTTCCCACATCAAGGCTGTCAAAGGAAGCAGAGTGTTACACGCTTTCAGAGGGTTGTTTTCCTATGCAGTAACCCATCGTGAGAGGTCATGCTTTTGTTCCTTCTGCGTGCAATCAAGGCCAGATTCTTCTTGCTTCTTCTTGTCGATTGTTAGATGATTGCGCCAGTCTCCCGATTCTTCTTGCGATAACGAGGAGTTCTTTGAGCCCTGGGAAGTCTCGCAACTAGACAAGAAAACCAGAGGAGGTGAGTTGGTTTAATCTACCTGGCGTTTTGATAGTTTGATTTGCAGTATATTTTTATGTTGTACCTGATATTGTTAACCTAGTATGTAAACATGATTGCAGCCTCAGAATTTTAATAAAGTTCTGCGGTTTTGCAGGTGAAACTGTGGAAGCTGCTGCTGCTGCTTCCGTTGTTGGGGACGTTGGAATCGACGTTCAGAGAGCAGCTGGTGACAGTCATTATGAGGGCAGAGTGCTGGGCGCCAATGGACGGAGAGTGAGAGGTGTGTTCTAGTTTTTATACGTGACAGTTTTTGTGTTTAAATTAAGTTCTCTTGTCACTTTTTGCAGTTTCTTGTTTGTTAATTTGAGTGTTAAGACATTCCCCTTTTTTTTGGGTATAGGATCCAAAAGGAAACGAGGACATCTGGTTCCCAAGCGCTGCTTTACATTTACAGGCAGCTTGTCTCCCAGGAGAGGCAGAAAGATTCCCAGCTGGAGAACTCTGCGTTTTGGACCAGTCCTTTCTGACGACTCAGCTGAAGAGGCTTTAGAGCCCACAACGGTACATGAGGTTTTATTCTGCCAAGCCTACTCGGTTTATTTCGCCAACTTGTATTAAAATTAAATAAGTAGAATAGCTTTACAATTCTTGAGTGCTTTCTGAATGTGCTTTGTGTGTGTGCACAGAGCCAACACCAACAGCACTTTGACAATCCCGTCGGAGTTTCAATCCCAGACCACATCCAAGAACCTTTGGCACCAGACGACCTCGGAGAAGCTCCAGGCCTGAACAACCCCATTACCGTGGCTTCAGACCCAAACTACACCGTCAAAGCGGCTGCATGCTCTGATGCAGATGTGCTTCAGGTAAGTTGCCTCTGTTCTGTTACTTGTTTCCATAATGGTCAAAATTAAACATGCAAAAAAAGAGAATGTGAGCAGACAATTTTAGATGTGACATTTTTACCTGTTCATATTGTTAGAAATATCTTTTGTTTTTAATTGGTTTGCAGAAACGGCGCTCTCTGGATTCTCCCATGGATGCAGTGTATGCTGTCAACTCATGTGTCGTTGTACGCTACCCGGATAGGTGCTACCCAGGTACGCGTTGATTTCTTTTGATTTCTGTATTTGTTCAGGCTCTTGCTTTACTTGGATTTTGGTCTTTGATTTTATGTGACTAACATGGAATTTTCTTGTTTTGACTTGTAGATTTGTTTATTCTTTGCAGGTGTAGTTGTCGAAGACAACTTGACAAGTCTGCGAGTGGATTTTCTCAAACCACATGGAACCAAGGAAAATGTCTTCACAAAACCTGCGGTCCCTGATGTCCAGACTGTGATGAAAGAGATGATTGTTGCCATGAACATTGTTCTTGTTCCTTGCGGCAATAGTTTTCGCGAATGGAGGGTGGAAGGATTTTCTTTTTAATGAGTGTTCTTGTGCCTTATAGCATTAGGTGGATAGATCATCATTTCAATGTGGGTGCATAATGTTGCATGATTTAGTTATGTTTGTGTTCTGAATTTCCATTAATTTCCTTGTGAAAATGTCCATCTGCGAATTCTGTTGGGATAGTGAATGTTAACCAGCATTTTAAGCTGCGACTATTTTTTGCTTCTATTACTGTATTAGATTTATTATTCAATATGGTATTGTGTGTGTCTGCTGCAGTAATCAAATAAACTGTTGTGAACTATCAATCTGGGTTTTTTCCCCTTTTTAGTGATTTGTCAGACTGATGAGAGTCACGTGTAATGCTGTTACCATTTATCTAAAGAGTCCTCTAACTTCTTGACTGTGGTTGTAGAATTTTTCAAAAGAGCTTTCATAGTTAAAAGGTACATCTAGTGTTACAATGTATCCATGGATTGTACTCTGCTTCTTGAACTCTATGTACAGGGGAATGTTTACAGTGGCCAGTAACAGCATTTCGCCGTCACAGATATATCTTGTCCAGTATCTGTTACGTAACAACTCTATCCAACTCTCATCTTGTCACATGAAAGGTGCTTGCCATTTACTTTAGTGAGAGGTATTTGTTTACTCCAAACTCATTTGCATATCAGAATTACAGGTTCTAAGAAGTCACGGTGTAATGGTGTTACCTTTCGGGTAGGGGTATACTTAATGACACTGTTTTTAAAAAAGTACTACTGCTGCTGCTTTTTTGGTTACATTCTCTGATACTGTAATGACTAAGCTGTCCAAAAATGGCATTAAGAATTGCTAAAGTGAATGTTTAAAATTTAGTCCATTTTCCTGGTTTTAGTCACGAACTCGGGAGAACAACTCAAAATTAGCATGCTAAATCTCCATCACACAACATATGATTGTCTGTTTGTTAGGTGGTAAAATTAGCATGCTAAATCAGTCTAAATTTTATTCTGGGTTAAAGACATACATGTTTCATGTAAAATCTTAAACTATCTGTGTATCAGACCTTACAACTTTGAATGAAATGATCATCATAAGCATTGTCATCAATTATCACCATTACCACTCACATCATCATCATCATTATCATCACACCAGTGACGAAAACTTTAATCTACCATTGCAATTTCAGCTTACTGAGCTGCATGAGCATTTTGAGCATCATCATGATGCTCAGGTCACCACGGCAGCAAGAGTTATTCCCCTTGAACCAGAATGTAACATCCTCCTCAACCCAACAGTAAATTCAGTTTTCTGCCATTCACAGTTTGATCTTTTTTTAAAATTTCTTTGTGTGTGGCAATGTACTGCTCTTCTTGCTCTTAAAAATGAGCCTCCTTTGTTCACTCCCCTTTAAACATAAATAAAAGTGGTATAAAAGTCAGCAGTCGACAGCTGTTTCCCATTTGACAGAGACACAGCTTGCACATAGAGCTCCAAAGAGCTCCCTGTATCCATTACACTAACTTACTCCTGCTTCTTTCAACCTCCCAGGCATGTCTCCACTGAAAGCCAGCATCCCATTAATTCTGCCTACAGGTGTCAGACTGGCATTCCTAGAATGTCAGCATACTTTACCTCCTGTGAGAGGCCGTTTCATTACAGAGGCACAACACGCACAACACGGAACATGAGGGGACTACACACATGACTTTCTTCCAGAAAGCTCAAATAGATTTACTACAGAGGGCATTTCTGTAATAATGTAATGTGTAAATCTACATGCAACACAGGTAAAGGAACAAAAGCAGAGAAATAACTAACATAATAATGATCATTAGTCTGATACCTTAATTATCAAATGCAACACCCCAGAACAGCAATACATTATACAGGCAGCTGAATATCAATACACACTTACATGTAGGCTCCTAAAGCTCTATGTGGCACTTTTATCAGCAGGGTTTTTTTTCTTCCAGAGTTTGTTTAGGGTTTATCTTTAGCAACCAAAGGCAGCAAATGCTTATTTTGTAATGGCGACCTTAATCAAAATTAGGTTATGGCACACACCTTCATGATGCTTCAATATGTCAGTGATGTTTCGAAGATAATGACAATGCTGACACACTAATGATGTTCACCAAATCTCCTTCTCTAAGATGAAAATCACGTACAGACACTCACAGAGCACCAATACGCTGGAGAACACAATCATGCCCTCAACCATGCTGATCACACGCACAAGTCTGCACTCAGAAGTGTTCAAGCACGCACAGACACTCAGAGCATCAATACGCTGAAGACACAATCACACACTCAACCAACTGACTACACTCACAAGTCTGCACTCAGAAGTGTTCAGGCATGGAGAGACACTCACAGAACTTCAACAAGCTGGAGACACAATCACTTACTCCACCAAGCTGACCACACTCACAAGTCTGCACTCAGAAGTGTTCAGGCATGGAGAGACACTCACAGAACTTCAACAAGCTGGAGACACAATCACACACTCAACCATATTGACCACACTCACAAGTCTCCACTCAGAAGTGCTATGGCGTGTACTTGAACACTCACACTCCAAGAGCTGCCGAGGGTTATTCCACACCACAAACCAGGGTTCCTGTAGACTTCCAAGCAACACATTTCAAAGCTTTTCTTTCCATTACTTTTCGAGAGAAAAAAAGAATTACATTTTCTTACACAAATCTGTGAAAATTTACAATTGCTTCACACTGCTATGTCTGTCTTCTATCGTTCACGGAGACGGGCATCGGAACGGGGGCTTTGCATCTCCAACTCAAAGACGGTGCACCCAGTCAGGAGGAAGTAACTCTGCATGCCATGTCACAGGAAGTGATCGATTGCACATCAAAAAGCACGGATGAAAAATACTTCAGGCATTGCAGCAATTTCACAACTGTTCCATGTCTTTTCAGTTGTATAGCCAAAATTTCACAACTTATCAAGACTCTAGATTTTTTTTGGGGGGGGCACATTTCTGAAACCATTCCACCAGAGTTTTAATGATTGCGGGAACCCTGACAAAGTGACAGACCCATATGACAGACAGACATTCACTCAGGCAACCTGCAAACAAAAGCCTATACCAGAACATCAGAGATACAAGCACCGACTCAAAAGACATCCCCAGAATTCCACTTCCACAGCCAATAGTGGCATTCCCACTATCACGGCAACCCCTGCCTTTTGTCGTCATAGAAATGCTCTGGGCACGATTCGGCTTCTTGACAACACAGAAAATATCCACAGACACTCGAAAAAGCAGCCGAACTGAGGTATTCAGAATCATACATAACAAACTCATTCTCACTTTTTCATATTCACTGAAAGCCATTCAAAACTACATACAGTCTTGGGAGATGCTGGAGATATAATCAGACTTGGTGATAAAAACACACAATATGACACAAAGGTCAACGCTCACAGGTGCTCACTAATTGTTTCCTAATTCCAACAGAGACTCGGCAAGACTCACAGGAAAGTATTCAAACTTTTCCACAACCACACTTCCAACTTGATCGCTCATACTTCACAGACTTTCATGGACTCCACAAGAGACATGGTAAAAGTGAAAAGTTGGCAGCATATAATTTTCTGCAATCACAGCTGCACTTCTGATATATATGTCACTCACCAAAACTTACAAGACACACACATACAAAAACAGACGGAAGGGTAAACAGGTCTGCTGCAACTCAGATGTTCAATATGCTCACAGACACTCATCATACACTGATCGACTCCAAAAGAGTCTTGTTGAGATTGACAAGACAGTACACACAAATATTTCCGCATTCACAGCAGCAACTCAGATGGTGAAGAAGCTTGTAGGCACTAACAGGACATGCACAAACCGGTACAGAGACACCAGGAGAGACTTACAAAAAGGCAGTACGCAGACTTGTTGTGAGACTTACGAGAAGGCAGTGCACGTGGTCGTTGCCTCCAACAAGTTGTGTGAAGTTACCGAGTTGTTCTGCCAATGCCAGTAGCACTTCATCCTCATCGTAAATGGTGTCTGCAAGCAAGAGGACGGCAAGATATCAGGCATTGTCAATGCTGATGATGTCATGTTTCAAGTGGCACAGCGATCAGGGGGTAAAGAGTCAAGAAGTTTGAGACGCCGACATGGGTCATAAGTCACTGTGTAAAACCACACGATTTCACCAGCAAGAATTCATTCACAGTTGATCAATAGACACTAGTGAGGGGGAAAAGTGTGAAAATGGATACTTTTATTTTTAACAACTGACCACACACCAAAACAAGAAGGGCAAAGCCCATACGACTCACAAGCTTGACCTTGACCTTTACATGACCTTGACCTTCAGGTGACCTTCAAGGTCAAGGTCAAACAACCAAACCTAGCAATGACATCATACACTAAGAAATGCTTTACACATTGTTCCTACCAAAATACATGTGACCTTGACCCAAGGTCAAGGTCATCCAAGGTCATGCAACACAAAGCTGTTAATTCAAGACATAGGCAGCACAATGGTGATTATTGGCACTTTCTACCATGAGATATGGCCACTTTTAGTGGTTCACTACCCCATTTTGGTCACATTTCATAAGGGTCAAAGTGATCTTGACCTTGATGATATGTGACCAAATGTGTCTCATGATGAAAGTATAACATGTGCCCCACATAATTATTAAGTTTGAAACAGTTATCTTCCATAGTTCAGGGTCAGGGTCACTTCAAAATATGTATACAATCCAACTTTGAAGAGCTCCTGTGACCTTGACCTTGAAGCAAGGTCAACCAAACTGGTATGAAAAGATAGGGCTTACTTTGCCCTATATACCATATATAGGTCAGGTATCCAATCTGAAAAACGTCAGAGAAAATTGAGAAAAAGTGAAAAATGACTGTTTTTTAGACAACATTTATGGCCCCTGCGACCTTGACCTTGAAGCAAGGTCAAGTCACTATGTATGTTTTTTTTAGGCCTTTTCATCATACACCATCATGCCACATTTGGTATTGATAGACTTAATAGTCTCCGAGAAAAATCCAACGTTAAAGTTTTCGGACGCCCGGACCGGACGCCCGGACGCCCGGACGGGCGAAAAGGGTGAGTACATAGACTCACTTTTGCTTCGCATGTGAGTCAAAAAAGTTTCCCGTCACCTGACACACCCTAAATTTTGCTGCAGTCCCTCCATTTTTTTCACTGTTGGAAAACACACACACACACACACACAAATAGCACACACACCAAAATTAGTCAATCCTTCATTAGGATTGATAACCAAGTAAATCTAATGTGTACAAAACTTTGCTTTTTAATTTTACAAAACGTCACTTTTTGAGGGATGAAACGAAATTAATACTTGGTTAGGAAAGAGCAACCTTTCTATCACCTAAAAAAATGGGGGGGAAAAGTTCCTACCTACCAACCCTTTATTTTTTGCCTTGTTACCTGAAACAAAGATTTTTGTTCGGCCACCTTTAAAAAAAAAAAAAGAAAGAAAAAAGAAAAAGAAAAAAAGAATTGAATAAAATAAAGGAGAGAGAAGTTCCTACCTACCAATTTAATTTTTTGGGCCATATTACCTGAAACAAACTACTTTTTTATTTGGCCTTATCACAACAGGAGTCTGTAAACACACCTGCATAAAGTCACCATGCACACTCATTGCATGCAGATCTATACTGGAGAGAAGTCTGAGAGTGCACACCTGCACCGCTGACGCCACTATTTCTCTGCCATGACCTGAAGAGTTCAGTTCATTCCAGTGTCTGCCTGGCGGTCTCCAAGGGTTCAAACTTCAATGCATGCACCGGCGCCATCAAGTTTGACATCAACTTTTTGATATGTGATGAAATTTATCTTTAGTTTATGTTCATAATTCCATAACTAGAATATAGATAAATGATAACCTCCAAGATCTACCAGGGAGTTCCTTGGGTGAAATAAACCCTGACCTTGCACTGGTCAAATTGCATCAGAATCCATTTCAATTTTTTGGAATTACTTAGTTGGTGGATAACTTACGAACCATGGGTAAAACACAACCTCCTTGGCGAAGGTAATGAACAGAGAAAGGAGTCCTTAAACTTGAAGGCTTTCAAACACAATTAGACAGAAACACGCTTTTCTGTAACATTTGTGTCCAAGATGCACATTTCCTAGTGTGCAAGAATCTTTATCCAGTAAAACTTTGTCTCCTGTGTACAATGTCTCACGTGCTTCAGGATTTGGAACTTGCTCTAATTTCCTGGTGTTTCACTGAATCCATTTTGCCAGTCAGCCAATGGGAATGCTCTAGTCTATATTCCTGAATCATCCCCCGGCGAAATGACATTCTAGAACTTTCCAAAATTCTAGAACATTCTAGAATGTTCTGGAATAAATTTGATGGAATTATTCTAGAATTTTTTAATTCCAGAATAATTCTATAATATTCTAGAACATTACTTTTTCTTAGAATATTATTCTAGAACAAGACCATTCAAAGAATATTCTAGAAAATTGTAAATAAAATGATATTAAAAAAAAGAAGAAGTGAACAACAAAGCATTTCAACACACACGCAAGACACTTTAGTGATCACACACAGAATATAAGATTTAGTGTTAAATCACCTAAAGTTCATTCACAGTTCTTGTCCACAATTTTCATTTTCTGATCACCGAACTCGCTCACAGTTGCAGTGTGCACATTTCTTTGCAACACACAATAGTGATCTTGATTAAAACTCAGAATTTAATTAATAGAGCAACTAGTTTTTATCACGGCCCGGGTGGATGACTACTGATGGGAATTGTAGTCCAGTGCGATCATGGATCCAATATACAATGTCCATGGGAGCGACATACGCGTCTCTGATCGTACCCTCGCGTTGTTTACGTCAAGATCTAACAAGAAGGGCAAAGCCCATACGACTCACATGCTTGACCTTGACCTTTACATGACCTTGACCTTCAGGTGACCTTCAAGGTCAAGGCCAATCAACTACACCTAGCAATGACATACACTAAACTAAGGAATGCTTTACACATTTTCCCTACCAAAATACATGTGGCCTTGACCCAAGGTCAAGGTCATTCAAGGTCATGCAACACAAAGCTGTTACTTCAAGACATAGGAAGCACAATGGTGATTATTGGCACTTTCTACCATGAGATATGGTCACTTTTAGTGGTTCACTACCCCATTTTGGTCACATTTCATTAGGGTCAAAGTGACCTTGACCTTGATGATATGTGACCAAATGTGTCTCATGAT
>JAWQFJ010017371.1:5000-22326 GCA_034096865.1 Theodoxus fluviatilis
CCGTTCAGACGCCAAATATCTCTACACGACGACGATTGTTTGACGATTACGTATTTTTTACTAAATATTTAAGATCAGGAACATTAGCTATATTTAAGACAAAGCAGCATATGTGCATTGTATGGAAAATGTATAGTTTCCAGAGCCTCCAACCACCAGACCCACCGATGTTCCCATCGACCAAAATGTGTTGACTGTGGTGCTTTTGCAACTTTTGAATAGTGTACATTTTGCAATGGGCCTGGGCTCCAGCAGTAAAGCTTTTTGGTTGTTGGTCTCTCTCTCTCTCTCTCTCTCTCTCTCTCTCTCTCTTTCTTTCTTTCTCTCTTTCTCTCTCTCTTTCTCTCTCTCTCTCTCTTTCTCTCTCTCTCTCTCTGTTTCTCTTTCTCTCTCTCTCTATCTTTTTCTCTCTCTTTCTCTTTCTTTCTCTCTCTCTTTCTTTCTTTTTTCTCTCTCTATCTCTTTCTCTCTTTCTTTCTATCTCTTTCTCTCTTTCTTTCCCCCTCTCTCTCTTTTTTTCTCTCTCTATCTCTTTCTTTCTTTCTCTCTCTTTCTCTCTCTTTCTTTCTCTCTCTCTCTCTTTCTTTCTCTCTTTCTCTCTCTCTTTTTCTCTCTTTCTCTCTCTCTGTCTTTTTCTTTCTCTTTCTCTCTCTTTCTCTCTCTCTCTTTTTCTCTCTCTCTCTCTCTCTCTCTCTCTCTCTCTCTCTCTCTCTCTCTCTCTCTCTCGCTGACACGGCTCCCCTGACACTTCGCCTATATCTGCCGTTCGCTGCTGCAAGACAAATGTTTTGCTAACAATGTCATAGAACCTGCTGACAGAGATATGTGAGTTGTCTACTGATTTTTCTAAGTTACCGATGTATAGTTTGGTCAGTTTAGACTTCGGCAAAAATTTGACTCTGTGAGTAGGCCCTATATTGTTCAGTCGCCGATCTGTGCCGTCGTCCGAAGCTTTCCACCAGTGACGTCAACTGTGTTGAAGACAGGTTAGATTTGCCAATTGGTGCTGTCCTGTGTGTGATGCTTTACACTATATTTTTGGTGTGGCTCCTTGGAAACTGCTACGTCGACGCAGTTGCTCTCGCGCCCATTACCGTGCCCACCGGTGTCGACCCAGAGATCGAGCCACTCGGCGACTGCTATATAGCGGCTACGACTCCTCCAGGTGCTTCTTCTGTTGCCTACACATACGATTCCTCTAAATTGCTATTGATGGGGGGTGACATAGAGGAACAACCCGGGCCTATTGAAAGAGAAGAACTTGACCAAGCTTTGGCTGCATTTGGTTGAGTTTGGAGCTCTTCTGCAATGCGAAACGTACAAAATACACTCGGAGCTCGGTGCTCTGACAAAAATAGTCACGTCTATCGAGTCCGAGCTCTCTACCTTGAAAGCGCGACTCCAAGGGCTGGAGGATTACTCAGATTATGTTGACAGCACACAGAACGATCTACAGCGCACAGTGACTGACCTCGGCGAAAAGTTGGAAGAGCAAGACCAGCGCAGTCGCCGCGACATTGTGTTGCTTTATGAGCTCCGTCGAGATCGAGTCAAACAGAGTTATCTTTTCCTACTTGAAGGAAACAATGGCACGTCGCTTACAAAACCTGTGAAAGACACGACTGTTTTTGGAGCAGAAAGTTTGTTGTTTCTACATTGGTGACCTCCTGCTGTGTGAAGAACTGTCACAATAAGCACGACAGAGAGAAAGATTGACGTTTTGTGTCGTACCACGTGTTGCAACGCGAAAAGGCAAGGAAATGCTGGATCTCACAACTCAAAGGCGCGGCGTGAGTGGATCGCTCAACTGAAAATGGAGGAACTCAGTTTTGACACTAAGGCAGATCGATTTGTTTGTTCGGATCACTTTGTAAATGGTGAGAATTTGTTATGTTTTGCGTTTTGTAACTTAACAAATACTAGAAAAGACGGAAAGAGAGTATGCAGGACAGATTACAGGGGAGAAAGAAAGGCCAAGATGTCGCAGAGACTTACAACAGTGTTTTGTTCTGTTACCTGATTTGACTTTTTGATACTACAAAACAGCAATATCAATTGCATCAATATTCAATGTTTGTTCAATCTGATTGGACCGGTACAAATCTGGGTCGACGTTTTGTGAATAGGCCTCGTTCGCAGCAACAACTTACAAGTGACTGTGAATAGGACGGTGTACGATGATATTTTACCCTGGGAGTAAACAAAATAGGTTTATCCCTCCAGATTTACTGGAGGTCCTACAGACTTTATCCCTCCAGGTTTACTGGAGGTCCTACAGACTGTATCTGTCTGTTTGTGTGTGTGTCTGTCTGTCTGTCCCGACTTAACGGCTGATTTCTCAAAAACTACTGGACGGATTTCCTTGACATTTTGCACACTAACTGGAAGTTAGGTGCGATTGAATGTATCAAATTTTCAGAATCGAGGCTTGAAGTAAAAGTGGTTTTTTAAGGTCGTAAACTCGGAAGCGCCTCCCTAAATACTCGATTCATGGAATGGCGAAATTGCAAAATGTGTGACGTCATCAATACCGTGACGTAATTTATTGTGTATCTCTGCCTGTCAGGCCCTTCTTAACGGCTGATTTCTCAAAAACTACTGGACGGATTTCCTTGGCATTTTGCACACTTACTGGAAGTTAGGTCCGATTGAATGTTTCAAATTTTCAGAATCGAGACTTGAAAAGAAAGTGATTTATTTAGGTCGTAAACTCGAAACCCCCACCCCCCTCAAAATTGATTGATGGAATGGCGAAATCTCCCTCCATGGCCAGGCCCCTTTCTCGCTATAGCTCGCGTGATAACATGCAGGCGGGAAAATGGCTTCCACATGAACGCAGACTGACTCGTTGCGTTGTATTCCGGACAGCATTTGTGTCTCATTTTTGCCAGACAATGAGAAGATTTCTCAGACGGTGATAGAGTGCACACGGTTAGTTGTTCATTTCGATTTGTCTCCACCATATGCTTTGCGCTGTTTCCCGCTCTTTAAGTTTATTGTATTTGGGTACTGGCGTACTGGATAGCACTTTCGGTAATTTTCACGCTACTAGCGGAGCGTGTGTCAAATAAATTCAAACTGCTTATTATTTTCAAATTATTTTTAAATATGGAAATACGTTGAAAGCAAGTATTTAGTTCCCCGTTTAGTTTGCTGTTTTTTCAGTTTTTCACCACTACAGCACTATGACATGTATGCAAGATGACGATAGCGTCTATGCCGTTCGGCAAATAAATGATCTGACCCAGATTATTGGTGCGACGTGCTTGTATGATGTGCTCGGTGACACTCTCTGTACTCTCATCCCGTATATATCTTGAGAACAAAGGCAGAACACGTACTGTAAACATGGCAATAGTCTGGCATAGTTGTGCGGTGAAAAAGAGAAAACGAGTGTCGTGGAATCGAAATTCGTAACAGTGTAATTTTTGTTAATATTCACAAATTCACATTGATACAAGTGGCTCGAAATAAATCTTTTGCACACTGCGCAGTTCGCATAGCAGCCATAATAAAGTAAAGAGAAAAAACCACCACCACACAGAGAGAGAAAAAAGGACATACAACTGAATGATGCAGCCATCATAAGAAACGGTGACAGATATGAGATCTGGATTGGAAGACGGGGGTAATTGGGGAAAAAAAGAGGGGGGGGGGGGGGGGGGCTGTGGGGGAGGGCAAAAGGTGTTTTTCCCGTTTTGTGTGAGTGAGTGAGTGTATGTGTGTGTGTGTGTGTGTGTGTGTGTGTGTGTGTGTGTGTGTGTGTGTGTGTGTGTGTGTGTGTGTGAGTGCGCGCGAGCGTGCGTGCTGAGGGGGTCGGTGGTGGCGATGGGTAGGGTGGGGAATGGGGTAGGGGAAGCAGATGCAAAAGCAGAAGACTTCCATCTGTTCAAGACGTGATGTCAAGCTTTGGATATACCCCTGTGATCCTGTACACAAAGCCGTGTGTGACTTACTTCAAAAGTTCCAGTGGCACTACAGACATCCTGTTATCCTTCCAGGTTTACTGAAGGTCCTACAGCCTTTATTGTGGTTTTTTCTAATGACAAAACATGGAGGTTCAGCGCCAGCGGTTTTTATCTCTGTGTGTGTGTGTGTGTGTGTGTGTGTGTGTGTGTGTGTGTGTGTGTGTGTGTGTGTGTGTGTGTGTGTGTGTGTGTGTGTGCCTGTCCCGACTTCACGGCTGATTTCTCAAAAAACTACTGGACGGATTGCCTTGACATTTTGCACACTAACTGGAAGTTAGGTCCGATTGAATGTATCAAATTTTCAGAATCGAGGCTTGAAAAAAAGTGGTCTTTTAAGGTCGTAAACTCGAAAGCGCCTCCCTAACTAATCGACTGATGGAATGGCGAAATGGCGAAATGTATGACGTCATCAATAACTTGACGTAATTTTTATTTGTCCGTCTGCCTGTCAGTCCTGTCTTAACGGCTGATTTCTCAAAAACTACTGGATGGATTTTCTTGGCATTTTGCACACTTACTGGAAGTTAGGTCCGATTGAATGTATCAAATTTTCAGAATCAAGGTTTGAAAAGAAAGTGATTTATTTAGGTTGTAAACTCGAACCCCCCCCCCCCCAAATCGATTGATGGAATGGCGAAATCTCCCTCCATGGCCAGGCCCCTTTCTCGCTATAGCTCGCGTGATAACACATGCAGGCGGGAAAATGGCTTCCACATGAACGCAGACTGACTCATTGCGTTGTATTCCGGACAGAATTTGTGTCTCATTTTTGCCAGACAATGAGAAGATTTCTCAGACGGTGATAGACAGGGGACAAGGAAGTATTTTGGGTAAGGTTCTTTTTACAGTTTTCATAAACGACTTACCAGAACTGAGAAGGGATACAGTCATCGTGCAAAGTTTTTGCCGACGACACGAAGATTTATGATAAGTCAAGAAATTGTAGCCGGGTGCAGGGCGATTTGAAACGATTGGAGAGGTGGTCGGATGTATGGAATCTATTTTAATGTAGAAAAGTGTAAGGTAAATGCACCTTGGAAAAATTAATCCATGCGTTAAAAACACTATGAAAATGGGAAAAGATGACTTAAATCTTACTGTAGTGTATGCAATGAGGAGAGAGACTTGGGAGTCACTTTTGACCCTAAATTGTCATTCGACCCACATATTCAAGCTTCTATAAACAAGGCCAATCAGATGATTGGAGATATCAAAAGAACCTTTATATATTTAAACAAGGACATTTTCATTCAGCTATACAAAGCTATAGTTCGTCCAAGAGTTGAGTATGATAATATTATATGGTACCCGCATTTAAAAAGACAGTCAGAGGCTGTGGAGCGAGTCCATCGCAGGGCTACCAAGTTCAGTTGTTGAGTGAATGTCGGGAGATGTCTTACAGCGAGCGCTTAGAGTATTTGAATTGAAGGGAAGAAGGATTCGTGGTGACCTAATAGCTTACAAATTGTACAATGATCTCGTGGACGTGGAGTGGAGCGATTTCTTTAAGTCACCAGGTTGTGCCAGTACGAGAAATGCAGACAGAAAAGTATTTGTTCAACGTAGTAAGAAAGTATTGTTTCAGTAATCTTGTTGCTAACCTGTGGAATAACCTTCCGTTTCGGCTCAAGACTGCACCGACTACTAACGTTTTCAAAAACCAACTGGACAAGGATCCTATATCTATCATTATTATTATTATTATTATTATTATTATTATTATTATTATTATTATTATTATTATTATTATTATTATTATTAATGTGCGTGAATGAGTACGAATGCTGCAATGCTCATGTCTGGGGTGAACATTTATAATACAGCTCCTCCTCTGTGTGACTGTGTGAGTGTTAATTCAGCGTCTATGACAAGCCAAAGCAAAACAAAACATGTCATAATAGGAGCTTCCAGAACCTATCCATCATGTTTAAAATATATGGTCGATTGTTTCCTGGGCCAATAGCTTGCAAGGGGGTTTACGGAAAAGAACGTTATAAATGCTTTACAAACACTCCATCATTTCAATTCTCTAATGCTCAGCTGGTAGAGCGTTGGACTCTTGGTCATGCATGACCAGGTTCGATTCTGCGCTGAAACTTTTTTTCTTCTCTTTTTTCGAGAGGTTGTGGGTTCGAACCCGACCTGGTTTTGTGTGTTTTTGTGTGTGTGTGTTTTCCCCCCCTCTTTTCTCGAGAGGTTGCGGGTTCGAACCCAATCTTTTTTTAATATGCCAAAACCTGGAGCTTCAGCGCCAGCGGTTTTTATCTGTCTGTCTGTCTGTCTGTCTGTCTGTCTGTCTGTCTGTCTGTCTGTCTGTCTGTCTGTCTGTCTGTCTGTCTGTCTGTCTGTCTGTCTGTCTGTCTGTCCCGACTTCACGGCTGATTTCTCAAAAACTACTGGACGGATTTCACTGACATTTTTCACACTAACTGGAAGTTAGGTCCGATTGAATGTATCATATTTTCAGAATCGAGGCTTGAAAAGAAAGTGGTTTTTTAAGGTCGTAAACTCGAAAGCACCTCCCCAAATACTCCATTGATGGAATGGCGAAATTGCGAAATGTGTGACGTCATCAGTACCGTGACGTAATTTTTTGTGTATCTCTGCCTGTCAGGCCCAACTTAACGGCTGATATCTCAAAAACTGCTGGACGGATTTCCTTGATATTTTGAACACTTACTGGAAGTTAGGTCCGATTGAATGTGTCAAAGTTTCAGAATCGAGGTTTGAAAAGAAAGGGATTTATTTAGGTCGTAAACTCGAAAGCGCCCCCCTCAAAATGGATTGATTTAAGAGCCTAATCGAGTCAAACAGAGTTATCTTTTCCTACT
Source organism: Theodoxus fluviatilis (assembly GCA_034096865.1). Taxonomy (NCBI): domain Eukaryota; kingdom Metazoa; phylum Mollusca; class Gastropoda; order Cycloneritida; family Neritidae; genus Theodoxus; species Theodoxus fluviatilis. The sequence goes on from JAWQFJ010017371.1 coordinate 11,800, forward strand.
TTCACAAAACAGTGGCTTCTTAGTATGTTGAACGTCTACCAGCAAACGCAAAAAAGCGGTAATACGAGAAGATTATCCCTCCAGGTTTACTGGAGGTCCTACAGACTTTATTTAGACGAAATTAAGATCTATGAGCAAGAGGATTAAACGGTGGAGGTGACAGCTCGGTGCTTCAGATCAATGCGAAAAAATGAAGCACCACATCCACTTTCTTTCCATCTTGACGCTGCTACGCAGAAGATCAACCATCCTCATTGCTCGTGCATAGCTGGGTAAGTGTTGTTTTTTAAAAATCATTTATGTTACGTGTTTGATGGAGTAACCTAAGCTCGCATTCCAAAACTGTAGAACCTACTCTTGAAGTGTTGTGTGTGGAGCCAAAAAGCTTCCGCAACTGTCCTTCGCACTGACTGTCCTATGCACTGACTGTTCGATGCACTGACTGTCCTATGCACTTTCACACTGACCAGTGCACAGAATGACCGGTGCGTGTCCGAAGCACTGGTGAGCGTGACAAAAACTTGGAGCGGACTGCTAGATCTTTACCCACTGTAGAAAGCGCAATTCCCCTCCTCTCCTTTTTGACAATCTCCTTGTCAGTGCATAGAACAGTCAGTGTGAATGACAGTTAATGCAAAGGACGGTCAGTGTAAAGGACAGTCCGTGCATAGGACAGTGTCGCGTATATATTATTGCTAACTGTTGGAGACTCACCCAGAAGGAACGAAATATTCGTCCAAATGGGGAGGACAATTAGAATAACGGGTTTTCAAGCAAAACCCAACCATCACACCTTTGGGAAACACCACAAACAAGCAAATAATGTTCAAACAACAACAAATGATAATAGACCACTGAATCTGGGATTAAATCAAACACGCTTTAATTACAAAGTACCCACACTCGAGTCCACAGTCCTCGAGAGCGAGTGACAAAACAATAAACAACAATCAGCAAGGTGAATGAAGAGCAAAATGTCAACAATGGCGGACCAGATGGAAAAGCAACACCAATTGTCAACAAAGCTGGAACAAGAAGGGCAAAGCCCATACGACTCACATGGTTGACCTTGACCTTTATATGACCTTGACCTTCAGGTGACCTTCAAGGTCAAGGTCAAACAACTAAACCTACCAATGACATCATACACAAAGAAATGCTTTACACATTTTTCCTACCAAAATACATGTGACCTTGACCCAAGGTCATCCAAGGTCATGCAACACAAAGCTGTTAATTCAAGACATAGGAAGCACAATGGTGCTTATTGGCACTTTCTACCATGAGATATAGTCACTTTTAGTGGTTCACTACCCCATTTTGGTCACATTTCATAAGGGTCAAAGTGACCTTGACCTTGATATGTGAACAAATGTGTCTCATGATGAAAGTATAACATGTGCCCCACATAATTATTAAGTTTGAAACAGTTATCTTCCATAGTTCAGGGTCAAGGTCACTTCAAAATATGTATACAATCCAACTTTGAAGAGCTCCTGTGACCTTGACCTTGAAGCAAGGTCAACCAAACTGGTATCAAAAGATAGGGCTTGCTTTGACCTATATACCACTTGTAGCTAAGGTCGCCATTCTCAATAACGTGGGAGAAAATTGGGAAAATGTGAAAAATGACTGTTTTTGAGACCACATTTATGGCTCCTGTGACCTTGACCTTGAAGCAAGGTCAAGTCACTATGTATGTTTTTTGAGGCCTTGTCATCATACACCATCATGCCACATTTGGTGTTGATAGACTCAATAGTCTCCGAGAAAAATCCAACGTTTAAGTTTTTTACGCCCGGACGGACGGACGGACGACACGGCTCAGTACATAGACTCACTTTTGCTTCGCATGTGAGTCAAAAATAAACAAAAGAGAGGCCACGCTAAAGTAGAATGAATTCACTTGAACGTGGCCTATACAGTATGTAACGTATAAACAACACCCCTACAATACGTTGCCGGCAACGGATGCTAACAACATAAACTTCCCAAACACTCGTTCTGTCACAGGGAACAGAACTACGGAATTCCACCAAGAAATTCAATCCAAACACACTTCTTTACAGTAGAAGTAAACTCAGTCCTTCACAGGACTTTTAACGTGAACCGTTAAAGTAAATCCCCTTTTACTAAATCCAAACCCCAAACAATCTAATTAATATTCAAGGAAAACCTACCCCGCTTCCCCCCATGCTCTCCCTGGCATGCAAATCATGATCGCCAAAGTCATTCACAAGTTCTCAGCTGAACCCCCGAGTTCTTACCCACTTCCCCTGCAGACGACAGCCTCCGCGCTGTGGCGTCACACAAGCAACCAATGAGAATAAGCCAAAGTTCAGTCTCCGCGTCTCCGACGCAACCCCCTCCTCTCCCTCATTAGAAGTCCAACCCACGTGTTAAACATGAATGAGAGTCCTCACAGGACAGTGGAGAAAGAGTATCGTGTATCTTACCGTACGACCGTCGTCCCGTACTTGTAATCCAAGAATACACTTCACACACACAACACAACACACGACCCCACCCTACACTTTCATTCCTGCACGAAGAAAGTCACAAAGTTCGCTAGCCTACGCGCTAGGACCAGTCTCGTGAGCGACGATTCTCGAACGAGTACTCGGGTAGAAAGGAGTGAGAACGCGCCGTCAAGCGCTTCTCTGTCGTGGTCAGCGAGCGAGCACTCCAGTACTCCTCAGTGTTGTGGCTCCCCGGCTGGCGACGTCTGGCGCTCGTCAGTCGGCTAGGTCAGGCTCCAAAAATCCAAGACCGTAGAAATCCTCCCCGAAGGACAGTAGCAGGAACGGGGAAGCAGCGTCCAGCACAGTGAACCAAATAGCTCCCCACAGTGTCTCTTGCATACCTTGCAATCAGAGGCTACACGAAACTCACAGCCCCGAACTGATGAGTGTGTTAGCGTTCATTCCCCCTCGCACGGCAGAGCCTCCGTGCCCGAATTGTCTCATACAATTCGAAAGTCTAGAGAGACAGGGACTTTCACCCTCGCCTAGCCGCTAGACCTAACGCAGCAGCGTTAGCGAGTTGACCGATACAGCAGTCAGTCAAACTCAGTCCACCAAGGACTAAACACAACGCATCGCCTACTCACGAGCGTTAAGGACAGTCTACCAAAGACTAAACAACGCTTCACCTACTCGTGGGCGTTACATGCCTACCAAAGGCATCTTCACTATTCCAGGCAGCGGCAGGAGCTAAGGTAATAGCGAAGGTGAAGATAGCGTCACCGCTACTTCGAAGAGGTACTTGCACAGATCCGTGGAGATGACGAGGGCGACACTAAACGTACACAGTTTAGCGTTCATAGTTTATCCATACACCGTTTGGCCTGAAAAGACAGAAACCCCCGCCTAATGAGAAACCCCGTATTCCTCCAAATCCACACAGGATTTCACTCAGTGAAGAAAATACGTTTTCCAACCCAATTCTGACTCAGCAGTCACAATCGCTCTTCTTAGCGTTGAGTTTGCGCTACGCGCATTAGTCCGCGTTACCCTTCCCGGTGTGACATCGCCGATGGTAACTTCATCGCGCATGGTTCTGCGCATGCGTCAAAACCGAAAGTGACGCGTGTATCGCGCCTTGTTCAAAGGTAATGTGCCGCGAGACTTTAGATTTTGTGTTTTTCGGTCAATAAATGAACACATTGACCGAAAAACACAAAATCTAAAGTCTCGCGGCACATCACCTTTGAACAAGGCGCGATACACGCGTCACTTTCGGTTTTGACGCATGCGCAGAACCATGCGCGATTAGTTACCATCGGCGATGTCACACCGGCTCCACACATGGACTAAACAAATTTACACGAGTTTACAAGACCAGAGAATAATTCACATTTAAGCAATTACACCCGAATAAAGGAATTCACTTTCCCCTTTTCATATCTCTCTCTCACACCATCCCGCAATTACCACGTGAGCGATATCTCTTCCCGCCACACGTCTCAACGAAATTTGCAAAGAATAGGATTCATGAACATACCTCAATCTTGTAGGTTTTCCCTAGGCCGTGTTCTTCACTCATGACAAGCGAAACCCCTCTTATCTCTTCTGTCAAGACTACTCCCTCTCTCCCGTGGCCAGTCCTCGGACCCCTGACGGCGAGATACAACGAAGACTAGAATCTTCGCGCCACACCATGTGACAAGGAATGCAGAGCTCACGCTCGCAACATCCTCTCTCGTCCAAACGACGACGTGAACTGACTACCTGAAGTCCGTCGAACGTTCGAGAACAAATGAACACGTGATTAGGCTCCGCCAATCACGCTTCCCAATTTGAGTTAGACGCTTGCCCGTGCAGTGCCACGTGTACACCCCGTACACATTCCGATGGACACCCTCGCGCCCCTTGATAGCTCCCCAATAACCCCCTTCAGCCTCGCGAGGTCATCATTTGGCGCGAAGCAATCGAATTCTGATTTTCTATAGCTCCAGCACTCCCCTTGCATGAAGCTTTCCCAAACTCTAATCCTTTCAACCTGTCGCATACCGCGACAGACAGTCAGTGCAAAGGACAGTTACGCAAGCTTTTTGGATCCGCACACAACACTTCAACAGTAGCTTAGGTTACTCCATCAAACACGTCACAGATAAATGATTAAAAAAACAAACACTTACCCAGCCTTGCACATGCAATAAGCAATGCATGACCAGGATCGATTCTGCGCTGAAACTTTTTTTCCTCTCTTTTTTCGAGAGGTTGTGGGTTCGAACCCAACCTGTTTTTTTGTGTTTTTGTGTGTGTGTGTTTTTCCCTCCTCTTTTCTCGAGAGGTTGCGGGTTCGAATCCGATTTTTTTTTATTTTAAAAAATATATATATGCCAAAACCTGGAGGTTCAGCGCTAGCGGTTTTTATTTCTGACTATTTTTTGTGATACGTCTTAGTGAAAATAGTTTGCGTAATGACAACCTTTATTTTGTGATTGTGTGTACGTGTGTAAATGTGCATGCCTAGAAGCATGGTGGCCAGGTGATGGCTTGGGATAGACAAGCATGACAGGGAGCGAGTACAGCGGCGAGAGCTGTAAATGTATCTTTCTCCCTTCCCTCCCTCTCTATGGAGACAGTGCTGGCAGTGCAGACAGTGAAGACAGGCAGGCAGGCAGACAGGCAGGCAAGCAGGCAGGGAGACAGAGAGACAACAGAGAGACAGATAGACAGACAGACAGACAGACAGACAGACAGACAGACAGACAGACAGACAGACAGACAGACAGACAGACAGACAGACAGACAGACAGACAGACAGACAGACAGACAGACAGACAGACAGACCCTTTGTCCTTCGCTTCAGCTTTTCGCTCAGCAATGCACACATCCACGCATATCTGTGTACTTGAGGGAGAGAGAGAGAGAGAGAGAGAGAGAGAGAGAGAGAGAGAGAGAGAGAGAGAGAGAGAGAGAGAGAGAGAGAATGAAGACGGGGTCGGCTCTCTATTGCGGATGGCCGCTATTGCGGAGGGCCGCTTTTGCGGGATTTTTTTTTAAACAAAAGTTCTTAGGCCATTTTGATTAATTTGTCCTAAAACGCCTAAAAGCATAATATTTTTGTTACTTTTGTTATAAACTTAGAAATTTTTCTTTTTTTTTACTATTGCGGGGGGGGGGGGGGGGGGGGGGGGGGGGGGGGGGGGGGTGGGAGGGGGCGCTATTGCGGGATTTGTTTGGTCAAAAGTTCTTCAGGCCATTTTGATTCGTTTGCCCTAAAACGCCTAAAAATCATACAATTTGTGTTACTTTTTGGGGAAAAAACTGATTTTTTTTCGGGTTTTACCGATGGGGCTCAGCCTAGGCCGCACCCGCTACCCCGCCTGACTGACTTAGCCTGTCCGGGGAGTTTCACCTAAACCCGGACGCGTTACTTTTTGTCACGTTTGTGTCCAACATCAGCGTCGGGCCCTGGAGTTAGGGCGTAGGGACCACTCGTTGAGAGTCAAACGTGGGATGGAGTTAGAATATAAAGCTTCATCCGTTATTGATAAAAACCGAAAACATTTCTAAGTTTTTTTCAAAAAAGAGTAACAAATATTTTTTTTTAAGGCGTTTTAGGACAAAATAATCAAAATGGCCTGAAGAACTTTTGACCCCAAAAATCCCGCAATAGCGGCCCCCCGAAATAGAAAAAACCGAAGTTTAGAAGAAAAAGAAAGTAACAAAAATATTAAGTTTTTTTGGCGTTTTAGGACAAAAGAATGAAAATGGCCTAAGAACTTTTGTTTAAAAAAAAATCCCGCAATAGCGGCCCTCCGCAATAGCGGCCCCTACCCATGAAGACGAGAGAGAGAGAATGAAGACGAGAGAGAGAGAATGAAGACACGAGAGAGATAGAGATAGAGAGAGAGAGAGAGAGAGAGAGAGAGAGAGAGAGAGAGACTTTGACTTTGACTTTGAGACTTTATTCATCGGGCCTTCGGCCCATAGACGAAATGGTTTTACAAACAAAATTCAATAACACTAATACAGATCAACGAAACGCACAAGGTAAGGAAGCCGGTGGTACATAGACAACACAAAACACAATAATAATAATAATAATAATAATAACAATAACAATAACAACAACAACAAAACAACAATCAGTATCATCACCATTATCACCATTATAACAATAATAATAATTAATAACTATTATTTTTTAAACACAAAAAACAAACACTGACATGCAAATAATAACTTAAATCAATACCATTTTCAACAATTCACAACTTGCAATCCAGACCTATTCCTCTGACAACTGCGCAACCATTTGTCTTCGGAGTGATAATGGCGAGAGGCCACTGGCGGTACGGCAGGGTCACAGTTCATAAACAATTTGACAAATACTGTGTGTCGGCATGGGCATACAACCTAGGGACTAACAGTCTTTACAAGCCCCGGCTCTCAAAGGAAATAACCGCAAATAAGTAACAACAAAATAAACACGAAATATTCATCAAAGGCAACCAACACCGAGCAGTGGTACTGAACATTTTTCATCAACAAGTTCACTAGTGGACAAGCTACGATGCAGGGTTCACTGTACTGGAAGGAAAGTTGCATGTTCAAATGTCAAGTCCATCGCATATTCTGAGGCAAAGTATTCTTACTGCTTGGCAACTACGAAACTGTTTACTACTTCGTGTTGTCATGTTTTGGATGATCTGTCCGCGAAAAGCATTCAGGGCAGTACGCTGCACGTGCACACTCCGAACACGGTATATAAGATGCTAGGGGCTGAGCACAACCATCGCACCATGCACCTACATGCTCCGACCCATCCACTCCTCTCTTCAGCTGTTGCATGACTTCAGATGCATCCATGGGTTCAATGAGCATCGAGCCTTCAAACGCACACTGCACAATCTTGTCTTGGCCTCGTCGATAGACTGATGCGTCTGGCCGAACGTCATTAGCACGACTGTCAGGAGAGCTTGAACAGCTCTTTTGGGGTGATTTTCGTGCAGACACATCACACGGAAGCACACCCTGCCCCACAACTTCATGTGTCGTTGCCAACGCGGCAGGCGTTGCATGATATCCAGGTGTTGCGTGGGACACACTTGCAGCACGTTGTTTCTTCGATTGTTCCTTCTTCGGACTGGTAGGGGGTGTCAGGTACTTGCGAGAAAGCTGCATCCCAGGTGACGAAGTGTAGGTCGGTTCTGCAGTTTCTTCCTATTGAGAACTTCCGCGTCGTCTTCTGAAGTATGCCTGCTGCCTCTGGAAATCACGTTCCTTCTTCGATGGAGATTTCTTGTCGCCGAAGTCGCTGCACCGCCGCGCACTCTCTCTCCTGCTTGCAAATGGACTCTTCCACTTTAAAGTAATAGTCGTAAAATCTGAGTTTGCATCAATATGCCAGAATTTTAAGGAATGCGATCTTGAAAGTGCACTCACGGCATGTTGTACTATCAGAGGAAGAGTCTCGGCCATCGTAGCGTTCCTGTAGTCGGTCTCAATCCAGACGTACGGTAGTCTACTCGGGAGCTCAGCAAAAAAAACAACCTGCCTCTGTGGCGACGAACTGGCGAGTGGAGAGAGAGAGAGAGAGAGAGAGAGAGAGAGAGAGAGAGAGAGAGAGAGAGAGAGAGAGAGAGAGAGAGAGAGAGAGAGAAAGAGAGCAGCAGGCGTTTACTTCAATCAGAGACACTATAATATAATATAGTATACCATACTATCTCTGCTTCAATAAAAGATTCTGCATACTCTCTTTCCGTTTTTTTCTAGTATTTTTAAGTTACAAAACGCAAAACATAACAAATTCTCGCCATTTACAAAGTGATCCGAACAAACAAATCGATCTGCCTTAGAGTCAAAAGCGAGTGACTTCAGGTTCAGCTGAGCGATCCACTCACGCCGCGCCTTTTCAGTTGTGAGATCCAGCATTTCCTTGCCTTTTCGCGTTGCAACACGCAGTACGACAAAAAACGTCGATCTTTCTCTCTGTCATGCCTATTGTGGCAGTTCTTCACACAGCAGGAGGTCACCATTGTAGAAACAACAAACTTTCTGCTCCAAAAACAGTCGTGTTTTTCACAGGTTTTGTAAGCGACGTGCCATTGTTTCCCTCAAGTAGGAAAAGATAACTCTGTTTGACTCGATCTCGACGGAGCTCCGAGTTGCTGAAGACGGCGACACCGACAACCGTGAAGACTGCATCGACAAGTTCTGAACACAGTGAACGAAGTGCTACCCAATCCCCTACAAGATCAAGACTTCGCAAGAGCACACCGCATGGGCAAGCGCGGCGAAGGTAAAACGCGTCCTCTCATCGCCAAGCTGATCCATTCCGCTGACAAAATCGCCATTCTTCAAAAGAGACAGGAACTGAAGGCTAAAGGACTTGGCGTTTCATCAGACTTGACAGAGAAGCAGCGTGAGAACATTTGACAGGCCAGAAACGATGGATATTTTGCCTACTATCATGGCGGTGTGTTGCACAGAGAAGAGCTGCGAACAAGTTCGAGGAGCGACTCGACCCGACGCCAGACGCGCTCTACTACTCGAGGCAGAGGTGGAGGAAGGGGAGGCGGTGGCAGATGATGGAGAGGCCGAGGCCCAGTCACTAATACCGGTAATGGAAACCTTTCTTCTCCTGATGTAATTACCAATTCTGATGTTCTGTTTTGGAATGTTGATGGACTTATATGCAAGTTCGATGACCCCCAAGTTTTTCCTGTTATTGAAGCAGTATTCATTTGTATCATTGTGTGAAACATTTGTCTAGACAGTAAATCTGTCAACTTGGCTACCTGATTTCACCACATTTCTTGCTTCAGCGAAGAAACAATCCAGCCATGGTAGAATGTCAGGTGGTCTTATTTGCCTAATTCACCACTCAGTGCAGAAGTATTTCAGGCATGTTGACTGCAAGGTGGATAATGGTATTCAGAATTAGTAGGGAATTTGTAGGCAGTGAGAGAGACATCATGATATTCAATGTTTATGTTCCTCCCATTGGATCTCCTTATGAGAATGCTTGTGACAGTAATGAAATTGACATGCTATGCAGATGTATCCTAGATGTCTGCTGTGCTAATGATGACTATTCTATTCTTATATGTAGTGACCTTAATGCCAGAACAGGTAGGTGGAACACAAGATATAGCAACAGTGTGAATGACATGTGCTCAGATGTACCAAAGATTATAGGTTACACAAAGATAGCTCATGCCGAGCTTTTGCTATATAGAGTTACAAGACGCTCGGAACGCAGCGCCCCAAGCGGCCAGGACTATGGGGAAGTAATCACACTGCTTAGATACATGTAAAAAGTGCTTGTTTGTCGACGCGTTTCTGATGCATTCCGATCATGTTTGTGAATACATTTACGGTGTAATGTGTAATAAAATGATTTGCTGCAATAATGGGGGTGTTTTGGCTTTGGTTTTTTGTAGCAGGCGTTGTGAAATCGAAATATTTGGTTCATCGAAATGTGAGCCTATAGTCCGTTTCAACATTGCTCTGTCAGTGGAGACAAAGATCATTCGTCTGCTAGCCATCTAGGTACATACGACCGGTGAGGTTTGTTTACTTATCTTCTGTGGGTTTTGTGCAGAAAGTATACGTTAAAACAGTCTAATATGACTATTTTCGATTAGTTTTTAATCTAATTAATATTTTTGCATGCTTTAACGCGGCCGGATCTTTGGCATAACTCCCCGGGCGTGCGAAGTCAGTAGCGTCCACTGACAGAGCAATGTTTACACGGACTATAGGCTCACGCGCATGCGCAGAAGCATCCATTTAGATGAACCAAATATATCGATTTCACAACGCCTGCTACAAAAAACAAAGCCAAAACACCCCCATTATTGCAGCAAATCATTTGATTACACATTACACCGTAAATGTATTCACAAACATGATCGGAATGCATCAGAAACGCGTCGACAAACAAGCACTTTTTACATGTATCTAAGCAGTGTGATTACTTCCCCATAGTCCTGGCCGCTTGGGGCGCAACGTGTCTCGATCCTCATAACAATTAGCTAATGAACTATCTTTGTGTAACCTATAATCTTTG
>JAWQFJ010017373.1:0-27440 GCA_034096865.1 Theodoxus fluviatilis
TCTGCCAAGTAAGACACCTTTTATGTTAGTATATTGGCGAAGGCATTTTGAGTTTATGAGCGTTTTAGCTAGTCGTCCAGAATTAACATTTTCCTATAAGTAGGAGGTGAGAATAAACCTGCCGCGTCTCCCTGTGTGTTTCTGAAGAGTCTATATGGAAGTCTATAGGCTTACATGAGAAAGTGATTAAAGAACTAAATACAACTTTCTATCGTTTTATCTGGAAAAGACGCACTAACAATACGAAAGCTTTTGAGAAGGTAAAGAGAGCCGTAATGGAGGCAGACTTCTCCAAGGGTGGTTTGAAGGTGTTGAATGTGTCCAATCTACAATGGGTTCCGAAAATTATGTCGACAGTAGATGAACAGTGGGCCCAAATCCTCTTTTGGTACCTCTCCCAAACTACTCAAGGATGCGGTATATTCAATGTGACTACGAATCCTTCGAATATCAAGTGTTTGAAGAATTCTACACGCTCAACACGATCTCAACACAATGCTCCGTGTACAGCACTCATCGCTTCTCATACGTGTAGAGAGCGCTGCTTCCATGCAGCAAAGCCGTGCGTGGAATGGAACAGAAACTTTCCTACTTTGTCATTTAACAAAAATCTTCCAGTTGCTGCACATATATCTAACGTGGCTCTGAGGGCGCCAACTAAGAACTCCACCATGGCATTTGTGATGAGCGAAAGCGAGATTGACTGACCTAGGGCGCGTTTGTTAGGCAAGTTAGCTCGCCTCGATGGCTAGTCGAGGGCGAACGAGACGCACCTACGGCTAATGAGCGAGAAACGTAGGCAACGCCTAGCTCTCGCAATTCTCTCGAGATTCTACGCCTAACAAACGTGCTCCTATATAGAGGCCGAGTGATGTGAAAAAGTGAACAAGCTGGCTTATCGTTGTTGCTCATGACTGCACCAAGCTTTTCAGTCGCTAGCCTCATCGAGAACAAGTGAAGGTTCGTGCACAACGGCCTTGAGTTCGAGAAGTTGCATTCTTGCATAAGGAGTGCACTCGCATCTCTTCTCCTTACCCACCCTATGGGAGTAAGAATACACCCACCGCATCTCCCCACGCTCTTCGTAATTAGATAAATCGAGACTCGACTTTGCCTAACGAGCTCTCGTGATTTTGTCATCAATGACATCATAAAACTTGCAACGTATGGAGGAATAAATGAATGCATTTTCACGGCCTATTTCTATCTCTATCTCGGCTGAAGCTTCCGAGAGGGCTTCCTGCTGGATCTGGATGAAGAGGGCTACAAGGGAAGAGGATGCAGTAGAGGGTACCCAAGGGGCAGTCCGTGGGGTGTGACAATACGACAAGCAGTTCCATCTCCTTCTGTCGACTAGTTTCCAAGGCAGATCACCACATGTGCGTGGTCCCTTTAGACGGCTGACGGACACCTGTGGTCCTGGCCCAGGCGTGGCCCAACCCCCCGAGAGAGTCAGGAAGTCAGGGCCGAAACACTTTAAGACGGGGGATCTTCTGAAGACCGTCAGCAGCCCCGCTTCCCAGGAAGTTTCATACTCAAGTTGTTTGCCTTTTGCGAATCCCGTAAGGGGTCGCGGTGGGTTTATTCTTACCCCCAACCCACAGGGGGCTAACATACAAGGGCGCGACAGGCCATAGACTCCATTCATTCATTCAATGATTCATTGATTCATTCGTTCGTTCATTCATTCATTCGCGATTTATTACAGTTTTCATTCGTCCATAATTCATTCATTCTTCCTTCCTTCATTATTCATTAATTCACTGACTCATACAAGGCAATATCATTGATCGCTGATTACATTATAAATATATTGTACCTGGAAAAAGAAATGTTGTAGAAGACATCAAAGCAAAGCACAGATGTTTCGTCGGGTTTGTGTATGCGCGCTTGCTTGGGTGCTCGCGCAGAATGGAATCAATGCAAAATGTGCATCTATGTGCATAAATCATTTATTTCTTGCTTAGACAGGAAAACATTGAACAATGTCAAACAATGATGATAATCAATGTATACAAGCCCTAGACAACAGTCCAAGCATGTCTGCGGATCACCCACGTTCACAGAAAGGCACTCATGGACTACATTATTGCAACAAGCAACAGGTGTACAAGCCAGGACTCCCCGTGCAGGCTTCAAAACACTCCAGAGCAGCAGCATGGAAGAAAGGAACAGCTGTCTGATCATGGGGACTTCCTCGGCTCTACATGGGTGTGTTGCACTAGGTCTCGCCTTTACTACAAGCTTCGACATCTGTATAGAACTTGGTGCATATGCCACCAAAAACCCCCATTAGGAAGAGTCAGAAATGCAGGATTCAGCTTGTTACAACGTACCGTCTGCAGTTATATTCGTGTGTTAGTGAAGGCTCAGGGAAAGAATATATGATACATTTTCTTATGCCTTGCCAAAATTCTAAGAAGGGGGTGAAAGGCAGTCATTTTTACAGTACGCGAAAGCTCCTATGAGCACGAGGTATTTTTTCCATTTGAATTAAGAGATGCTATTAAAGTCTAACCTGGAATGGCTGTACCTTTAATATATCACGTCGGTAAAATGTTAGCTGATTCTGACAAGCAAATACATATTGAAGACTGCCCGATTTTTTCTTTGAGAAATATGTATAGTCAAAGTGACTTTCTGTCATCAAGACGAGTGCTTTGCATTAGCACTTAAATATGACAATTTTGACATGAAAGACAGGCAAAATAGGTACTCGCTGAAACATGCATACAGTTTGGAAGGAAAGTTTAATGAAAGGTTTCAACACCAGGGAAAACAACAAACTACATTAGATCCAGGCGATTTACTTGAAACTTATGCAGTCAGGTACAAACCTTCATACAGTCAGTGCACTCGTCTTTTGGGAAAGAACAGCTCAGCGTGAACAAAAGTAACACTTTCTCTCACTCCGAATATCTGCATTTCTGACATGAAGGGATAACTTTTCATCTTCATCAAATGCCTCTCACTTACATCTATAGCTGCTAGGAACCGCCCTGGTCATGCTACAGGAGCAGATTCGTAGAGCTCTACGATCACGGGTTCCAGTTGATGAGGGGGACATCTAGTGGCAGCTGCTGTACCGAGAACACCAATTCAGCAGATCTTCGATTCCAATGAACTCCTTAAACATCCTATTTGTCAATCACAACAACACCAAAGCATAAAATATATCAGGTCAATGTACAAAAAAGTACTTTCATATCATTCAAGCAATTGGTTCATAAAGAGAAACTTCTGAACAAAAACGAGGACGTTTCGTGAAAGCACTAAGTCCAGATCCGGAAGAAAACCTTTCGCGTTCAAGTAATCCATTCACAGCTACTGACGTAGCTAATATGAAAAAGTGTTATTTTAATATCAATTAGCCAAAAAAAGGAAGGGAAAAGTGCATTTGTCTGAATAGCACACAAATAATTTCAAGCCAGATGTGCAAATATTTGCAATAAATTTGGAAAGTTTTTAGTGTTGTCAAATTTGAAGCAAATATTAACATTCCAGGCTTGAAATAAACCAGTGTTTTGCTCAGTTGGTCACCTTAATTAACTCACATGAACACATGCAAATGCCAACTCCAACGTCCCAAGGTACTCTTACAGCTTTATCCTTCCTCGCTTTGGTCTTGCCTGCCTTTGAAGAAAAATGCTCACACACCCTTCATGCATGCATTCACACTGGACCACAAAGACTGCCTCCAGCTTCTCCGCCATAGAACTCTGCATGTAGTTCATCAAACTTTCTTACATACATCTTTTTAAAAAGTGCATATCTGCTTGATTTGGAAAGAGAGACAAGGCATCAACTGAACAAACTGATACAGCTTTCTGAGACAAAGAAAACACGAGACAGAAAAAAGGACATATAAACCTACCATCAAGCTGTGCCACTCCTTCCCAACAGTCCCTACAGATTTCCACGGAAGCCCGGCTGCCACTCCGGACAAAATTTGGACCTATTGTCGTAGTGACTCAGGAAATCGATCAGCATAGGTGCGTTCAGATATCTCTCTCATGACTAAACTTCTTCCTGCTCAAGCGTTGATCCAGAAAATTCTCTTTTGTGAAAACACGTTGACACATTAGAAAATATCATCCTACCTTTCAAAGTAGTCTTCTTGATTGGTTAACTCAATGTGACGATGGCAAGTTCATAAATCAAATTAAATGAAACAACAGGTGAAAAATTTACAAACTATATACACCATTCTTGGAGAAACAAGCAAAGGCAATGCATATTTTGGTTGAATGAACAGTCAGGCACATATAAATACTTCCTCTTCGGGTGCCGAAGTCACATGAAACCTTCCATAACCTGATTTAGTCAGGTGCTGCATTCATCAGGCAATTTGCAATGAGTACATGTACTTCATAAATACCAGATAAATGCCCTCACAGAGAGTCAACCACACACGACAAGGGAAAAATCACATCAACAAGTCGAATAATGAAATCAGAGGAGATGGAGTATTGAAAGGAAGCTGCTACTCACCCTACTTCTAAATCAAGGAGGTCATGGCAATATTACGACCAATAGAAAAATTCTTCCTGTCAAGCTCAGCATAGGCTCTTTGTTAAAAGTAGCATCTTGTGATCTGCATAAGTGAAACGACCAACTTCAACTAGAAAATGCAATACTCACATGAATTTGTTGTGTTCCTATGATTTAACAAATCCAATGCAAATATTGACCTTTTCTACTTGAACTGGTCTTTGGAAATGAGAGAGTCATGAGGTTTCTACTTATCATCAGTCCCACAGTTTGTCAACATATTATCAGCACAACTGCAAACTGTGTTGTGATCCAAGTGCAACTTTTATTTTGGGACTTTTCACCCCTTGATAGCAGCTCAAACTTTCTGCTTTTACCCCCTGGTCATCGGATTACTATAATCATCATCTCAACTCTTTGGGGAACATGCAGCCAGGCTGCTGCTTAACTTCCAAAGTTTTCCAGCTCAGCCTTCACAGGTATTCAATGTTATTCCTTGGTGGGGAGAACTTATGTGGGTTAAGCATCTTGCTCAGAAATGCATCTCTGGAATCTGTGCTGCAAGAGAGAGCAGGTCAATCTCACTAGCCACTCGGCCACAGAGCCCCACGATAATCCATGGTGCAGGGGAATCCCTTCAGTTGCTCAGCAGACATCTCTCTTTCTTTAATGTCTATGTAAAGCTTACTTCCGCACTTCACAGTCGTCAATTGACCCTCTGTATAAGATGTATAATTTTTAAAATATCAACAACAACAAAAAAGAAAAATATAGAATATAGAAACATACTGATTTTGGTCATTATCATATCCCTAGAAGGTGAAAGCAAGTGTACATAACATAGATGGACACTATCTGGCGATGCCTTGAGGACAGGCAACACAGCAACAAACACACACATGATCATCAATACCTGCTTATCTGCCACACCTTGTACCCACAGCCTTTGTCTATTGCACAGGCATTGTTCTAACTCAGCTTGCCTTGCCACACATTTCCCAGCAAACCGGTTCTCCAGTGATGCTGATTCCACTCTGCTGCCACTCAGTACATACTGTCAACTTTGAAACTTTCATTTTCTTTTATGTCATGGTGAAACCAATTCGTACCCTACGAGCTCCAGTCAGACAATTTCCAGCCTATCAGCAGTGGTGTCATTTCCCATGCTGTCATTGTAGAATTCTGCAGTATTTCAGAAATGTTGCATCCTTTCTATAACTTCATTTTGTCAATCTACAGTCTGCCATATTACATATATTAGTACATACGTCAAAACATCGACTGTCCATTAAAGTCAGGCATGTTTCATTTTGTTCCACAGAAATCTGTCGGTTACCTGCATACTGGTTTCCAATGTGTCATTATCTATTTTAAATGAGTCCTCCCTGTTAATGGTTTCCATTCTGTCATTGTCATCAGTGTTCATTTAATGTTAAGTCAACCAGTGCCCATTATGTCATTCTCAAGTTCATTAGTGTCCATTCTGTCAGTGTCAAGTCCATTTTTCTGTCAGTCTCAAGTCCATCAGTGTCTTTTCTGTCAGTTTCAAGTTAATTGGTGTCCTTTCTGTCAGTCTCAAGTCCATTAGTGTCCTATCTGTCAGTATCAAGTCCATCAGTGTCCTATCTGTCAGTATCAAGTCCATCAGTGTCCTTTCTGTCAGTCTCAAGTCCATCGGTGTCCTATCTGTCAGTATCAAGTCTATCAGTGTCCTTTCTGTCAGTCTCAAGTCCATTAGTGTCCTATCTCTCAGTCTCAAGTCCATCAGTGTCGTATCTGTCAGTATCAAGTCCATCAGTGTCCTTTCTGTCAGTCTCAAGTCCATCGGTGTCCTATCTGTCAGTATCAAGTCCATTTGTGTCCTTTCTGTCAGTCTCAAGTCCATCAGTGTCCTATCTATTAGTTTTCAATTCCATTTGTGTCCTTTCTGTCAGTCTCAAGTCCATCGGTGTCTTTTCTGTCAGTCTCAAGTCCATTTGTGTCCTTTCTGTCAGTCTCAAGTCCATCGGTGTCCTATCTGTCAGTATCAAGTCCATTTGTGTCCTTTCTGTCAGTCTCAAGTCCATCAGTGTCCTATCTGTCAGTAACAAGTCCATTTGTGTTCTTTCTGTCAGTCTCAAGTCCATCGGTGTTGTATCTGTCAGTATCAAATCCATTTGTGTCCTATCTGTCAGTCTCAAGTCCATCGGTGTCCTATCTGTCAGTCTCAAGTCCATCAGTGTCCTATCTGTCAGTCTCAAGTCCATCAGTGTCCTATCTGTCAGTCTCAAGTCCATTAGTGTCCTATCTGTCAGTATCAAGTCCATCAGTGTCCTATCTGTCAGTATCGTCCATCAATGTCGTATCTGTCAGTCTCAAGTCCATTTGTGTCCTTTCTGTCAGTCTCAAGTCCATCAGTGTCGTATCTGTCAGTATCAAGTCCATTGGTGTCCTTTCTGTCAGTCTCAAGTCAATTTGTGTCCTATCGTCAGTCTCAAGTCCATTTGTGTCCTTTCTGTCAATCTCATGTCCATCAGTGTCCTATCATCAGTATCAAGTTCATTTTGTGTCCTTTCTGTCAGTCTCAAGTCCATCAGTGTCCTATCGTCAGTATCAAGTCCATTGGTGTCCTTTCTGTCAGTCTCAAGTCCATCAGTGTCCTATCGTCAGTATCAAGTCCATTGGTGTCCTTTCTGTCAGCCTCAAGTCTATTAGTGTCTTATCTGCCAGTATCAAGTCAATCAGTGTCGTATCTATCAGTATCGTCCATTTGTGTCCTTTCTGTCAGTCTCAAATCCATCAGCGGCTTTGTTTTGTCTGTAACCTTCCTGTCAGTCTTTGGTGAAATCTCTTCCTTGAAGGGTAGTGCTTTCCAACACAATACGAGAAGAACACTGCATTTTGACTTTTAGCTGGTTCTGACCAGCACGGGCATCAAACTGTTCAACTGTAAAGAGCAAAAAAGAATAGTCTGGTGGCATATCCATTACATAATTAAATTGCCTACAGGGACAAAGTATGCTTTTTCCCCCATCATAATAGTGTTTTTAACCTGACCAAAAGGGGGGGGGGGTCGTGGCGGGGGGGGGGGGGGGGGGAAGGGGGGGGGAGGGGAAGATTATTAGGAAAAATACTGTACTGTGTATCAATTGACCAGAACATTATTAGCCAAGGTCACCGTGGATATTGTTTGCAACCATAGCATATTCATGTACAAGTATTTCCTTCTTTTTCAGCTACATCACTATATAATTTTATTCTGATGACCAAATAAAAAAGGGATGAGGATTAATTAATATTTTTGCAGATATCCTAGATGTAGTCGTGCCTACTTCCTGCCTATCAACTGAGATGAGTGGCCTTTTGATAATCACAATGCTGATTCTTATCTCTGTTCAACTGGTCTTCAGATTCTCATGCCTTTGTCCTGTGGGCAGCAGGGGACAGATACACAGATTTCCATTCTGAGATGTCACAGTGATGAACCAGCTCAGCAACCAGCACTGACATCATTATTTCCGTGACTGCACAGCCTGAGATCAACCTGATGGATGAACGTCATCACCATATCTTGCAGATCTTGGAACACCTGGAACACAGGAAATAGGGGCAGTCCCTTCACATTGGAGACCCAGTGAGCACCTGCATCAGAGTTCTGCACTCCTGCTAGTAACAAGCAACTGAATGCAGTTGCTGTGTTGCAAACAAGGTCTCTAAATGTGCACGTGGACAAAGGAAAAAAGGCTTTCCTGAGGGCTGACTGGAAGAGAGTCCACGCAGGGAGCAACTTTTCATGAAGTTCCAGGCCACATCTCCCGTGTCAAGGACCGTATCCACATCTACCATGCAGGGCAAATCCACAACAACATCCTTCAGATCTCTCTCTCCACAAACTATGCATACACAGGTTCACACATTCACTTTGGTGTGACACTGCCTCAGTGACTGCATCCTTTATTTCTTCTGGGCAGTCTCTCTTCTTGGGTAAAGTCATGAGAAATCGGTCCAGAAAACAACACACACAGACAGAGTCTTTGTGGGTGATTTCAATCACGGGGCTGTCAGATAGAAATCACTCACAACACCTTTGCCTGCCATGGGCACAGGTAGGATGCAAACTCAGCCTGTCACCTGTAGCAGCAAGTTGACAAGGGTAGCTCCAGACGCAGTGTCAAACATCCGTTACCTTCTTGGGCAGGGCAACTAGCGGCATATCCAGGCTGTAACTGTCACTGACAGTCACGTTGTCAATGTTGACTTCATCCAACAAATCCAGATCAACGTCGCTGACAGGATCTGCAACAAAGAAGTCCTCGTCGCTTGCCATCCCAGGTCTGTAGTTGTCGTACTCCGACTCGTAGGCAGCAGAGCCCGAGTCAAAGTTGATGGCAGGGTCACTCTTGGACATTTCACTGCTACTGGCCAGACTGGAGATGCTGACGCTGTCCAGCCCTGCTGTCTGCGAGCCAAAGATGAGTGGCAGCAGGTAATTGTGCCGTTTCATTCTGGGACTGCCGCAGGCAGAGGAGGCATCCGAGGAGGCTCGGTCCTCTCGGTCACTGGGAATGTAGTCCAGACTGCGACACTGGCGGGGAGGCATGCTGTACGTCTGCCGCCGCTTCACCTGCAACAACAGCGACGGTAAGAATAGCAACACCAAAAACAATAACTACTACAATAACGACAACACATAGCAAGAAGGGCGTGTACAGATGTGTGTGTGTGTGTGTGTGTGTGTGTGTGTGTGTGTGTGTGTGTGTGTGCGTGTGCACGTGTGTTATGTGTGTGTGTTGTGTGTGTGTGTCGTCGGGGGGAAGGGGGGGGGGTCTCATGTCCTCGGGGATTTTGTAGGTTGGATATAATGTCCGGGAGATTTTATCTGGGGGTGAATATTGTCCTCTTGGGATACATCTTATAGAAGGGTTGAGGGTCGGGGTGGTGGGAATAGGGCAGGGGCGGGGGGGGGGGGGGGGGGGGGAGAGGGGGGGTAGGTGATATTCTTCAGAACTAAAAAGATGGACGGACGGACGGACGGACGGACGGATGGATGGACGGACGGACGGACGGACAGACAGACAGACGGATGGTTCTTACGGCCTAAAAGCCTTTGTAGGTTATCCTAGGCCACTGATCACAAATTTCACTACAGCTGGTTAGAGTATGAGCAAGTCAAATCTTGATTTCTCTGGCGGGTCGCCTCTTACGAATCTCATATGGGGTCTGTT
This sequence comes from Theodoxus fluviatilis, assembly GCA_034096865.1. Lineage (NCBI taxonomy): Eukaryota > Metazoa > Mollusca > Gastropoda > Cycloneritida > Neritidae > Theodoxus > Theodoxus fluviatilis. The sequence goes on from JAWQFJ010017373.1 coordinate 9,696, forward strand.
CTTAGCCACAACCCACTGGGCGAAAATACAAAACGACAGACTTCAGAGAATGTGGGGAGCAGGTGCCCTGACTCGCCTGGAAGGGATTCAGCACTGCTGCCTGGCTGGTGCCAGACAGACGCTTATGAGGGTCTCGTGCTGAGGCAGGCAGGTTCCTCATCTTGACCACTCCTCCCTCTAGTCCCCGCGAATAGCTGCGCTGCTCCCGGGCTCGCCTCAGCTCCTCCGCCACGCCTCGTCGCCCAAACCTGGGTGACTTGGGCGGCAGGTCCAGTGAGTCCCCTTCCAGATCACGCAGCAGCTGAAAAGTTCGTACACGAGAATGTCATCGAGCATGAGAAGAAGGTCCTTAAAGAAGCAAAAGTTGTGTGAATGAAGTGATGATGAATGAATGATTGAATGAATGAATGAATGAATGAATGAATGAATGAATGAATGAAAGAATGATGATGGATGGATGAATGAGTGGAGATTGACGGCTTATCAGCCTTTGTGGGATCATGACAATCCACTAGACATGAAGTGCGTTCAACCTTCAACTCCGCAGGCACTGCGAAGGCGCAGCATACTTGACACTGGACTACACCAGGCCTTAAACGACTCAACTGCAAAGCCTGAACAACGTTATAGGTGAAATGTAGCTCCGCGCAGGCCTTCGAAGAGAGATTTGAACGCAACCCTGGTCAGAGTAAGAGCAAGTCACGATTTTTCTCATCGCCCTTTACCAATTGCATACAGAGACGTGGCGAGCCTATTCACACCCTCAACCCACAGGGGGAGCAACAGGGGAAGATGGAAACAAAGGTACAAAAGTACACATCTTGGATTTAATACAGCGACTTATCACTCATATATGGGTGTGAACCCGCTTTATACTGTACCCCTTGATCACCAGGCCACTTGATTGACCATTCAATGGAATCTGACGACAAAATATGCAAAGCAGACAAATGGACGCACAATGTCAGGTCCCAGCACTATCTGCGCTCCTTGAGGTATTGTCCAACCCAATGCTGCCTTTTGTCTGCAAAGCGTGCCCTCACTGCCCTCGCAGGCACCCGAATTCACTCCTGGGCGAGGAGCAGAGCAAGTTCCATGGGTTGCCAGGGTCTGAGTTTTCGGCTGAGGCATCTGCCCTCCTACAGATGATTTCCTATCATCACCCTTCTTGCCAGAAGTAGACTCTAACAATAACTTATATTAACAAAGCAAATGTATCGTCATGTCATCACTTAGTACTAGTAATACATTATTAAAAAAACTTCACCCGCTCCTGCCCATTATGAAAACCTCTTTAAAATCGGGCTTACGGTTGGGGAGTAATTAGTTGTTGATGGCGCAACCCCATATAAACGATATTATGAGAAAATGACGTCTGAATGTTTGATAAATATCTTCAAGAGGTGAACATATTGATCCAGTCAAATCTGGTCACCTATCGGCAGTCTATTTCAGTCTAACCAATGATACTTCACAATTCTTGTTGACAAGATAAAATGCTCTCATAGAATCCATGAATGGAAGTGTTCATTTCATTGGAAAGAGAGAAATGGGGGTGGGTGAGTGGGTCGAAAACACGTGATTTGGGGCTCTTCTTCGTCAATACTGGATAGAGTTGGTCCCGTAAATGCATTTGTATGTATGTTTCACGATAACGATAGGAAATTCTCCAGCAGCAAGGAAATGAATTATTTGTGGAGCAGCTGAATAGAAGATTTCAACGTAGACAATCCACAACTCCCTCATCGATTCTAAGTCGTAGCTAAATCATCCAAATGGAAATAAAACTCAAAATGAATTGACGAGGCACAATTATTGATTAGCACGTTTACTTTTGAAACAAATGCAAGGGACGATTAAATCTGCCAGCATGCAAGTGCAATCATATACTTAAAAGAGGTGGGTGGAGTGGGGGAAATATATAAGATGAATATGGGGGGGAAAAGTATTAAAAACAGATCTATAACTTTCTAAATTACTTGAGAAAGAAATTCACATTATCTTTCAAACATGTACATGCTGCTAATAACTGCATGTAATTCCACCAACAAAACACATATTTTCTTTTTAGACCCCTACAAAACACAGTAGGTAAGGTAAAGCGACAACGGGAATCGTTGAATGAAAGAAAAACAAAATGCCATGAAGTCAAGGTTACATTCATTTTGTTGTTCCCTGCAAAACGTAAGATACTTAACACAAAAGATTCTGTGTGTTTTTTTGTTGTTGCTACAATAATATTAGGATAATTCAAAGGACCTATCTCTCATGCAATTTGATTTTTACAGATAAGCACAATGATTTGATGTTTACACATGTAATAGGGTGGTGGAGCTCATCCCAATGGAGGTATGTGGCTAAGTCTTGACAGGCCTAGTGCTGTCAATTGTCACGTGGCATGGCGCAGGCTGGAGCTATAGAGAGGCTCCGCTCCCCTCTACTCCATTAGCAGGACAAACTCGGTTCCTTCCGTTCAGGTTTTTATTCAGCCCGCAAAAGCTTGGAGACCGATGGAGTCTGCCAGACTCACACGTCTGGTCCGCCCGACTCCCCCGTCCGGTCTGCCGCTATCCCCGCATATCTAGTCTCTCTATAGATGATATACAAGCACGTGTCAAACTAAAGCCGGAAGAGCTTGCTTCCGAAATTCCCAGGCTCTGAATAGCCAGTCACCCCCAACATTCCTGGAGTGGACAGCTAACAGCAACAAAAGTGGAGAAAGAATGACAGCAGGGTCAGCTTAGGGAGAGGCAGGGACTCCAGCTGCTGACAGACAGCTTGCAGGATATACACATGTCACCTTGCCAGAAATGAGGGAGGGCGAGAGAGGGAGAGAGAGAGAGGGAGAGGAGAGAGAGAGAGAGAGAGAGAGAGAGAGAGAGAGAGAGAGAGAGAGAGAGAGAGAGAGAGAGAGAGAGAGTACCATCCTACACACATAAGCACAGTGATTTGATGTTTTCACATAAGCACAATGATTAAATGTGACTGTGCATGATAAGGGTGCTGAAACGGTTTACAAGCAAACGCCCAGCTAACGACAGGGGTTAGGTGTTCTTCTTCCTCCTCCTCTTCTTCTTCCTATTTTTCTCCTCCTCCTTGTCCTTCTCCACCTCCTCTTCCTCCCTCTGCCACCCTCCTCCTTCTCTTCTTCATCCTAACACAAAAATAAATCATTCATTACGTCTACTACAAATATGCTCTTTTCTCCGGAACGTGTACTTTAAACTGTATTATTTTGTGGTTGAAAAATATATTTTGTCGTATTTGACGCCTTTCCCTGGTTCTCTCATGCTTGGGAAAAATTCACAGGATGACATCCAACTTTTGACAGTGGTATGGCGAGGTCAGGCAGTGGTAGATCTCAGCAGACACTGACAGACGACAGAAAGCATCGACAGCAACATGTGAGGTCTATCTGCGCAGGAACGCGTGTCAGATAAAACCCACCTGGGTCAGCGAAGAGGAGGCTGAAGGCACAGGGAACTTGGGAGTGGGTGGACACTGAGGGATGCTATTAATGGTGTCGCTGGACCTGGACAGCGGACGATCCAGGTTGTTGTTGTGGTGGTCCACTGCGCCCTCTACTTCCAGACCATCGTACCAGCATCCGTCTGGACAGGAGATGTGGCGAATGTAGGCGGGCTTGGAAGGCTTCAGCTTGATGGGCTGTAGCAGGACAATGGAGGACTGGTCACTCTTTGGCCATGAGCCCACGGATTCCTTCTCATCGTCTGGGTGTACACGTCCTACGCCATCTCTCCTTGGCCGCTGAGGGGAAGTCAGGCCCAGGCGAAGCTTAGCCGCCACTGCAGGTGTCACTCTCTCCAGCCGTAGGCGCTCTGGCGTACCCAGAGGGATAGCGTTGTCTCCCTCAGGCAGGATTCCCTGCCGTGCCGGACCATTCTGGTCAGTTCCATTGGTAGAGGGCACGAGGGAGAGGGACATGGTCTTCCCATCAATACTGGCCATCAAGGCTGAGGTGGGAGTAAGGGTTGAACCACTGGAGTTGCTTTCCCGGGATCCAGATGAAGATCTCCGCACCTCTCCCAGAGACTTCAGTCCAGTCTTCTTCGGGGACGGAGTTCTCTCGCTGACGATGCCATTAGACATGGCGCTATGATCAGGAGGAGCACTGACTCGCTGGGGTGGAGTGCCAAGGGGAGTTCTGCAACGAAGACAATCATTTTCATGTCATTCCTGCAGTAGTCAATGTTCACCACTGATGTTATTTCAAAACACGTTCAGATCGTTTTACATCAAAATTTTCCAGTACAGGAGCTGCAGTATAATAAATGCGACAATACTCGAATGGAGTAGTAATACAACTGGGTACATTACCTGCAAACCACAAACATCAAATAGCCTCAGTCTGTTACTACTGAAAATATAACAAGAAGGGCAAATCCCATACGACTCACATGCTTGACATTGACCTTTACATGACCTTGACCTTCAGGTGACCCTCAAGGTCAAGGTCAAACAACTACACCTAGCAATGACATCATACACTAAGAAATGCTTTACAAATTTTTCCTACCAAAACACATGTGGCCTTCCAAGGTCATGCAACACAAACCTGTTCATTCAAGACATAGGAAGCACAATGGTGCTTATTGGCACTTTCTACCATGAGATATGGTCACTTTTAGTGGTTCACTACCCCATTTTGGTCACATTTCATACGGGTCAAAGTGACCTTGACCTTGATGATATGTGACCAAATGTGTCTCATGATGAAAGTATAACATGTGCCCCACATAATTATTATGTTTGAAACAGTTATCTTCCATAGTTCAGGGTCAAGGTCACTTCAAAATATGTATACAATCCAAATTTGAAGAGCTCCTGTGACCTTGACCTTGAAGCAAGGTCAACCAAACTGGTATCAAAAGCTAGGGCTTACTTTGCCCTATATACCATATATAGGTGAGGTATCCAAACTTCAGAGAAAAGTGAGAAAATCTGAAAAATGGCTGTTTTTTAGACAACATTTATGGCCCCTGTGACCTTGACCTTGAAGCAAGGTCAAGTCACTTGTATGTTTTTTGAAGACTTGTCATCATACACCATCATGCCAATTGGGTGTTGATAGACTTAATAGTCTCCGAGAAAAATCCAACGTTAAAGTTTTAAACGGACGCTCGGCCGCCCGGACGCCCGGACGCCCAGACGGACAAAACGGGTGAGTACATAGACTCACTTTTGCTTCGCATGTGAGTCAAAAAGTTCATTTCTTCAGTATATCTACAATAGTGGCTTAACTCTTACACATAAACTCATGACCCTGTCCCAAATGTCCTTCGACAGCCTTTTTAGCTGCTTGAAGCCACCCTTGGCTGAGCTTCTGGAGAAGATCCCCAAAACCCAGCAGCCTGGGGTTCCTGCTGCTAAGTGGGGCTTCTTTTAGTTTCTTTACTGCACATACACGTAGAAATCAAAATTAAATAAACACTCACTTGTTGATGGGTTCACGGTACACGCCACGGACCAGCTTCTCCTCTCCAAGGGAGGGCGGCCGGGGCTGGCGTCGCTGGACTGGCTTTAGCCGCAGCTTGGCAGGGTGTTGTGCATTGACCACTTGGCCCAGCTCCTGCATCAGACTGCTCATGGCTGCCCTGGCTGGAGCGGTCATCTTGTCCTCCTCCTGCTGCTGCTGTTGCTGCTGCTCTGGTCCCTGTGCAAGGTGCATGCTGTGGAGCGCCTCCAGCTCGGGCTCCTCCAGCGGCGAGTCCAGCTCTGGCACATGTCTGGAGTAGAGAGGAAGTAAACGTAACTGAACTGAATTGAATTGAACTCAATTCAACGCAACTAAACCAAACCAAAACCAAACCAAACCAAAGCGAACCAAGCCAAAGCAAACCAAGCAAAACCAAACCAAACCAAACCAAACCAAACCAAACCAAACCAAACCAAACCAAACCAAACCAAACCAAACTAATCTGACGTGAACTGTAATAGACTAAACTGACCTGACCTGACCTGACCTGACCGAATTTAACTGGTTCGAAATGAATAGGATTGAATCAAACTGAATTGAATTGAACTGAATCGATTTCAAATGAATTCATTGCATTTGACGTATTATGTCTTGTAGCCTCTCCTCCAAATGTCCTTCACGCGTAGGTTCTTAAGCAACATCTTCACTTTAACTCGGTGCATTCTTCTTCCTTTCTACACTGCATTTCGAAGGGCCTGTAAGAACGTCGAAGAAGCTCGAAAGATGCGGATTATCAAGGCCAGGGAACGCAGTAAAGCCTCAACGTCCACCCCTACCACAGCGTGCTTGCAGTGCCCACACTGTCCCTGGGCGTGCGCCTCCCAGATTGGGCTGACCACATCATCCAAGGACTGCGCAAGACTGACTGACACCATCGACTCCAAAGGTCAACCAGGGACAATCCTGTAACGTTGCGTGACACTCTAGCAATCCTTCCCAAAGCGCTCTTTGTCGCCTGGGAAAGTTGTGTGTTTTTGCTCTCCAGTGTTTCCTATCCCTCCTCATTATTCTGAATAAAGCGCTCATGTGGGGAATGTCAAGATTCACTTTCCAAGGGTCGTCACTAGACAGCTAAAATCTGAACACTGAGTCAGAGCAAAGAGTGAGTGTTTTTGGTCAGGACAACTATTCAGGTGTTGCTGCAATATTTACACCATGCTGAAACACACATTCACACACACACACACACACACACACACACACACACACACACACACACACACACACACACACACACACACACACTCACCATTTACACATACACAAAAAAAAACCAAGATCAATATAAAACAGAACAAAACCTCAAGGCAGGATGATTTAATATGATATTGAGGTGAATACTCGCAAATGAGTATTCGTCTTACTCTGGTTTACCAAATAGTGCACGTAGCATGAATAAGTTTGTAAAAGCATAAATCCACGGACAGGTGCTACTGCACACACATGAGCTTGTACGTGTGTGCCTGTTTTTGCATACATGCATACAAAGGTGTATGCCAGTATCAAAAGTGATTAATGAAATTGTATGGTACAAGAGGACAATTGTGATAGCACACTTTCCACTTGAAACCTGGAGCCGGCATGAAGTCTCATTGTGAACTAGACATTAAACTCACGCCAATGCAGTCACTTGCTATTTTAAAAATAACTTTTTGTATTTATAAAGAGATGGATACACGCAGAAACGGGAGAAAACAGAGACCTCTCTATACAAATGTCATCGTTGTCATCATAATCATCATCATCATCATCATCTTCGTCGTCGTCGTCGTCCTCGTCAACATACCTAAAAATCGTTGTCTACACAATTACAGATGGACAACTAAGATTTATTTCGAACCATAGTCCTCGGTCTTCTCTGATTTCTAATAAAGGGTGTCAGGGGTGGGTGATGGTGGTTGGAGATGGTGAGCAACTTACCTGATGGGTTTGCTGAGGGGGGGTGCCACTCCAGCAAAGACCAGGGGGGTGGGTCGAGTGTAGACTGCAGGCGCACCAATGGGGGGCTTGGCAGCAGCATCGGAGCTGTGGCGTGCTGTCTGGGAGCCCAGTCCACCTGCCGGGGATGGGTTTCCCCTCGAAGAGCCACTGGGACTGGCACTGGACGTCCCCGCTCGGCTGGGGAGAGTGGGGCTGTGTTTCAGTTCATCAAAGAGAGCATTGTGGTAGGAGGAGATCCTTCCTGGGCCTTTCTGCATCCTCACCCCTCCAGGTCCACCGTTGCCTCCAATGTGCATCTTGGTGTTCATGAAGTGCACAGCAGGCAGTTCTGGGGAGTCCACCCGAGAAATAGGGACAGGCGTACCATCCCCCGACAGGCAGTTGGTCAGGGAGGAATTGCTGGGCTTGCGAAGAGGGTTAATGCGGCCCTCACGTGGACTATCACTGCTGTTGCGCCGTTTCTTGCTGAGGGAGCCAGGAGGCGTCTGCGTGCCACAGGCTCTTTGGGAATCAAAGCTGCCTGAGCGGTCAATGCCGATGGCGCCGTAACCTGTAGGGGGACGGCCTTGAGAGGTAAGTGAGCCCTGGCGATTCAAGTCTCGCATATTGGCCCCACTTCCCTGTCGTGGCAGCACAGCACTGTCTCTAGACTCCCGGGAAGGAGGCCGCGCCAGGTAAGGACTCTCTGGCGTCAGCGGAGAGGGGTTGTCTTGGAAGGCTCCACCCCCCTTCTTCCTGGCCATCAGGAAGTAGGTCGTCATCTCCCCTTTGCCCTTGACTGTGATGCGACCTCGGCACTTAAACTCGTAGAAGTCTTTGAGGGCACCATACACCTCCTCCGTCACCTTTAGCAAAGAGAGTTCAGTGTTAAGAGCATCTTGAGATTATACAAATTGACAGCATGGGTGTTATGATATGGGGAAGACAGATCAGTGTTAAGATCATATTCAGCACATATGCAATGCAAGCATGGGTGTTGTGGCAGAAAGGAATACCTTTCTTACACAGGTAAAACCAAATTCGCCTCACAACCCTGTCACTAAGCTCCTTTCGGATCAGATGCAATGAGCGACGTTTCGTATTACTGGTGGTGTAAATGAAGTCCACACATGTACAAATAATCATATAGTAATGCAATGAGTTGTAATTATCGATAGGTGAAGTATGTGTAACGCCAAGTGATTTTTTTTACATTTTAAAAACAACAAAAATTGCATAATGTTAGATGGATGGATGGATGTATAGATAGATGTACTTTATTTATTCTACATGGTAGGCAATTCTTTGAACATTCGGCAACGGTGAAAGCATACATAAAGATACATAAACGCATTACAGCTGCATACAGGAACAACCACAACAGCAGAAATACAGTGAATGTTTTCTTATCGTACCTGGATGTGGTCAGGTTTGCCTGTAGACTCCATGCGGCTGGCCACGTTGACGGTGTTGCCCCAGATGTCATACTGGGGCTTCCTTGCGCCAATGACTCCAGCAACCACAGGCCCCACATTCATTCCTGCATCCCCATACAAGAAACGTGTTTGGAACATCATGATGATGATGATGATGACGATGATGATGATGATGATGATGATGATGATGATGATGATGATGATGATGATGATGATGATGATGATGATGATGACGATGATGATGATGATGATATGATGATGATGATGATGATGATGATGGTAGTGGTGGCGGCGGTGGTGGCGGTGGTGGTGCTGGTTGTGGTGGTGATGGTGATGATGAGGAGGAGAAGGATGACGATGACGATGACGACGACGACGACGACGACGATGATGATGATGATGATGATGATGATGATGAAGTCGTGACTTGCGCTTGACTTGGATTAAAATTAGAGAGAGTTGCGCAGATCGTCAGCCTCACTCTCTCGTCCCGGTCTGTCTGTATCCAGTGGCAAGACAAAGATAAGAACATTGATGGCATATCACAAGCTTACAGACGGTCAATGTACGTCCACATTCAGTCCAGTCGAAGTGAAAATTGTTTGCGCAAGTGCGCACATATACAAAAACGCACACCACGCATGCACAAAAAACGTTAATGTTAACGTGTTCATTAAAATAACGGCAACAGTAATAACTTCAACATTCTGAAACCTGTATGGAAGTGAGTCTCCCTCTCCACACACAACATGCTTCGACTTTTTAACAGTAATGTCAAGTCCGTCTTGCTCTATGGCCCTGAGTCGTGGGGAGTGAATGTCACCGCCTCTAAGAAACTGCAGACCTTCACCAACAGGCGTCTACGAACCACCATAGAAATTTGGTATCTTGAGACTATTACCAACCATGAAACTCTGGAAGAGAACCTAGCAGGAGCCCGTCTTTCAGGAGATAGCCAGACGAAAGTGGCCATGGATCAGCAACACACTGAGGAAACGGCTGAACATATTACATGCCAGAACATGGAATAAAACTCCCCCCCCCAAAACACCGCAAAGTAGTCTGCCCAAAGAAGACTCGCAGAGATCCTGCAGGGAGCCGTGAGGTAAACCATCCAGAACCGAGTTTGATGAAGGACTGCTATGGCCGGAGAAGAGTTCACTAGGGGTCATATGGTAATTAGCAGCTCAGCCATGACGGTAGGTTACATAACTTCCGGTGCTATATGTCGGGGTATTTTTCGGGTCTGTTAAGGAGTGATGATCGCTAGGTCGTGGCAAAAGGATGGCATTAAAGCATGCAAAAAGTTTAATTAGATAAAAAAAACTAATCGAAAATAGTCATATTAGACTATTTTAACGTATACTTTCTGCACAAAACCCACAGAAGATAAGTAAACAAACCACGCAGTACGTACCTAGCAGACGAACGCGATCGATCCGTAGCCACTATACGCAAGCAGACGATCGAGCTAGTGTGATAAAATGTTTCATGTAAAGCTCGAATGAGTGGCAGCAGATACCTGTTTAGTTCTGGCTTGAATTGACAATTTCGTTTCCCTGGTCTGGCAAGGACCGAAAATTCACGATTATCGAGTCGATGAGTGATCAACTTGCCTGCACTCGGCGTAATGTATATCTTGTAAGATCGGGTCGATGATGACAAGAAAATGACATTAAAACACAAAACAAAGTTTCATTACAACTAAAATCATCGATTATATTTATAACTGGCAATTTTTACACTTACAGCTAGTGCTCAAACCTTACAACGCAAACCAAACACACTGCGGGGAGTTACCCGGTCACGCATCAAAACTCAATTCACGAGTGATCGTTTCGCTATCTGCTCCGACATGGTAAGTTGGCTAGACCAAGAAACTAACATCGAAATCAGAGTTAGTTGATACAATTGTCTGTCTATGGTGATGTCCACGAGGAAGGAAACGCGTTACGTAGACTCTCTTAAGCCCGATGCCCGTCGACGTTACCTCAACAAAATTGAGGTGATCGGCGGGCTCGATCCATACCCTGTGGGTTGGGGGTAATCGCGTCTCCCTACGCGATTCGTAAGAGGCGAATAACTAGGGACATCGTGACTTGATTTGCGCTGACTCGGAACTATTCTAGTGGTTTTCGTGCTCAGCGGCCTTACTTATCCCACAAAGGCTGATAGGCCGTAAAACTCCATCCATCCATACCAGTTGACGAAGGTCCAACTTGATTCGAAATTGAGGAACATTCAGCCAACGAGTGCCACGGATATATTTAATTATGTTGTATTCGGAACATCGGCATACACGTTGGAAGAGTTCAAGAATTATAGTTCTTTGGAAGTCCATCGATTCTTCGTAGTATGATTCGTGGGAGATATCTGCTCAATTTCGCCGAATGTGTCTCGAAGGTCAGATCTCTTAAATGTATGTAAAAGCAAAAATCATCCTCTTCGTCTGGCTTCGGTCAACCTTTGCACAATCGGACCTTGATTGGTTTTCGCTGCTGGTATACGGTAGTAGGAGCATTTGACTCCTTTAATTTTTTTTTGTTGGTTGTTAAAACAATCTTTCACGCAGCAAGAATTCGGCATGGTTGCACGTCTCCCAAAGCACAGCTTAGCAGACAGCGCTCGCCTCCTACCAACATGGCTGAAAGCATGTGCTTCTACAAATAACTCCGGAAGTGACGACAACGCGTCTCCGGCCATTGAGGTCCTATATTCCGCCAGGAATTACAAGTAATGTCAAGTAAGTTAATAACAGACATTTCAGGATTAAGTTCCTGATTCACTCCAGAAAGTGCCAGTAAAGAGTGCTACCCCAGCGTCTTTTCAGGCAGACAGAGGCCTGCTGCTAAAACTACTTCGGCTAAATACCATGTACTGCTCATCGCAAAGAGACAAGAATATGAACATGGAGGAAAAACAATAACGTTTCCTTACCAACTTTCATCTGGAAGTTGTTGTAGGAGTTGATGTTGATGATTCGTAGCCGCTCTTTCATGGCGAAGATAAACTCCACCAAGATGGTCAAAAAATGGGTCACGGATGTCTCGTTATCCTGGCAACGAAGAAACAAGAAACGTATTCATCCAAAGGCAGAGGTAAGTTTCAATAATTTTCCCCTCCTATTAATAAGAAAAAAACACACGACAAACACCAAAATCAAAATCAAAATAATTTCCCCCTCCTCTGAACATAAGAAAAATATTCTGTTGGGTCTAAATGATCTGACCACATTCCAGTGCTCCCGGGTAGCCTCATTGGCATCTCTGAATCAAACAGAAAAACCAACACCTAGTTCTCATTCAACACTTCTTCTGGAAATATAATCTTCTTCAGAGGCATTCAATCTCCCACCGTACTAGCAGTTCATTTAGGTGTGTCAGCTGCCGCACGATACCTTACTCCTCAGCTGGAACCCATGTCTGTGGAGCTGTCGGGGCCTACTCCAGTGGTTCGGACATGGGTGGCCCCAAGCAGCGTATGCCATTGGGGGATATCAGCGTTTAAGCAGACTTATGACCCACTTGGGCATTAGCTCATGCGCCAAATCTATATTGGATGCAGCCTCAGCGGTGTGCTACAACTGTTTGGTAACTCTCCTGAAGAAAAGTTGGAAGGAAGGGAAATTCCTGTAAATACTTTTTGTTTTTTGCTTGGGCACGTCGTAGACGTTGAACCAAAGCTAATGCAGTCATACAGTGGGGTAGGTGCATCATAGATGTTCACAAGTATCATTCACGCACAGACAGAATTACATGAATGGACATATTTACGACACAGGGTTGCAGCCAGTGTAACATTGTCAAGATATTTAAATAAATCCGGATTTTTCCCGTCCCATGGACAGAACCTCGGCAATGCGCCTCGCACATCGTCCAACCCCAAAGCATGCTCTCCTACCTCCGCCTGTCAAAAGACATGGTTTCAACAAGCGAGTAGAGGCTAAGGGGTTGACCAGAAAGGGCCCGCATTCCAGTTGTACCAGAAAATGGGTCGAAGAGCAGGCGATGAACCCTCTAAAAGTAACTTCCGTGGGAAGCATCGGACATACCAATATACTGATATCATACAGACATACTGATGTTGGAGTGCCTCAACTCACCTGCATCAGCAGTTCTGGCATGAGGCCAATGGCTCCCATGTAAGTGCTGCCAATGGTTTTGATTTTGTCCACCGCTCGGAACCTCGGCTCATTCAGCAGCTGTAATCACAGCACAACAATGCGGTCAGCGTGCTCTGAGGAACATTCGACTCACGGAAGAATGTGACAGACTGTCTTTTTCCTCGTCAGGTACGTTTGTTGTTGAATGCACCATAGAAATATATTATGTAGACGTTCGCCCTCGCAATGTATGAGGAAGTTTTTCAATACATAGATTTTTGTATGTGTACATACTTAAAACAGTTCTTGGTTGGCACCAAGAGGACATTATTATGTCTTCAAGGTAATGAAACAAAAATAGCATAATACTGGGAATCGCACAAATTCTGGGAAAAGTGTTGCCAAAAGATTGAAACACACACACGCACATACACAAATACACACACAGGCGCGGGCACACACATATATGCACACACACACACGCACACAGACACACAAATACACACAAACACACACACATTCACACACTGCAAATACAACACATCGTTAAACGAACACAACCAATCCAACACTGCAGATATTCGCACTATCTTCAAGAAAGAACGTCCTGCTCTAAACCAAAAAAACAACAACACAAAAACAAACACCAACAACATGGCATTGAATTCAAGAGACTTAGAAGACCTTCTGGTAGTAAGGTTCCGACGTACCTCATCGAAGTCTGCGATGATTTCATTGAGAACTCTGAGGCACTCTACACCCTGGTTGTTGGCATCCAGCTCGATGTAGAAGTCTGAGAAGTTAGGGATGGAGGCAAAGAAGACGCCCACCTTGTTGTACTGCTGACTGTACAGCTCCTGCAGCAAACATTGTGATGACATCACCACCACTTCCGGTATCCTCACGTCCCCGGATGGCAGCCAACAGACTCCCTTGACAGGTTATTTCAACATATTTGTATTCTGCACTATTCAGGACAGCATCTTACAGTGCCTAAGCAGTATGACATTATTGGTAAATAATTCCCATTCGGCACTGTCAGAGTGCCTTGCACCAACCATGATGTTGAGTGATAATGGTTTGGAGTGGCACGGACTATTTTGCTTCGTGTATCTATTTACCCCTAGTGGCCACTGCGTTGAAGGACGTAGCAGAAAAGATCAAAATCAAGGATAAATGTATTCTCTATAGTTCAGGCAATCCCTGTCTGATACAACTGTATAATGATTGGAACCATGTAGCAAGTTTTAAAATGGAGGTGAATATAAACTTTTGGAGATGATGAAGGTAAAAATCGTGTTATTTCAAGATGTAAGATTCTGTTCAAATACGTCACACACTGCACGGTGGTCCATAAAGACTTCAGCGGCACGACAGATAAGGCCTGCATCCCAAACTCAAAATACTTCACACACACACACACACATACACACACACACACACATACACACACACACACACAAGCACGCACACACACACACACGAGGCATGCACGGACGCACACAAAAACACATCTTAAACAACTGAGAGCATGTAGCCTGTTAAAAGGCATATACACAATCTAATTGAAAATAGAGAACAGATCTTTGTCGGTCTTGAAAAAACCCCATTTGGCTTGAGGTCTAAGTGCATCTCATCTCTCTAGTTTACAACCAAATGTAAAACTTGAACGACAAAGCAGTCACTGTAATTCCTTGTGCTAGTGTTTCTCGCAATGAACCCAATCAACAACAGACTGACACTTATAACAGTGAAACGAATAAAACAAAAACTAAACCCTTGCACTTTATATGTTTCTTACAGGTTATCTGTGAGCTGAGTATTATTCATCCTTTCCTGCCACTCAACAAGGATATGGAATTGGTCCAAAAGATGGTAGATAAAAAGTGTGTACAAAAAGAGGATATGTCATATCGTTTAGACAGTCTTCGTGTGTTGATCACTCTTGACGGTGGATGTGCACTGCTGCGTTAAAATGGGACCTGAGCCCGGACTGGCTGCTGTGGCTAAGCAGACCTGCTGAGGCGTGGAAGTCTCGGTTGCATTAGGAACATCAGTGTGGCTGTGCCATTCACCTAGCCTGACCGTGGCGGCAGTTGTGGGTAGTCTCCGTAGCAGTGGGAACATCAGCATAAATGTGCAATTTGCCTACTAAGTGCTTTGCTGCACGTGTGTAAAAGTATTTGTAACAGTGGAAACATCAGTATCGATTTGCCATTTGCCTACTCAGTGCTTTGCTGCATTTGTGTGAAGTCTCTGTTATGGTGGGAACATCAGTGTAGGTTTTCCATCTGCCCACCAAGAGCGTTGCTGCATTTGTGTGTAGTCCCTGTAGTAGTGGGGTCACCAGCATGGAGTTGCAGTATGCCAGGCAAAAGCCTTGCTTCGTGTGTGGACAGTCTATTTAGCAGTGTAAAAATCAGTGAGGATTTGCAATTTGATTTGCAGTTTGCCAACTAAGCGCCCTGTGGTAATTTTAGGCAGTTTTGGTAGCAGTGGGAATATCAGTGTAGATCTGCAATGTGCCAACCAAAAACCTTGTGTAGATTTGTAATTTGTCAACGAGTGCTTTGCTGCATTTTAGTATTTTAAAGTGCTGAGCCTCAGCAGTTTCCACAAGCTTGGTTCCCTTTTCTAGTCTCTAAGGATTTCTGTCTCCCGCAGGAGTGATTATTACTTGTCAAAACAACATATTTATTGACAAGAAATTTCATATTTCAATGAAAGAATTGAACAGTTATTTCAAAAGTATTCTTGTTAAAAAAATTAAATGAATTTATGACAAGAAACATGATAACTTTAAGTATTTCATATATACATAATTTTAAGAAAAGGATCAAATGAAAGTTTCGACACACCAAAAGGAAAAAAAAAAACCTTTGAAGAATTCTATAAAACTGTTAGTCACAATAGTCATTCAGATACTATTTCCAACACGAAGGACAGTTTTAGTTTTCTGTCTCATTAAGGTTGGTAGCTAGATCCATGCCATTGACGGCCATGTCAAAGTTCGAGTGACAATCATCATGCTTCGGGATAAAACAAGTATGCACTAGATATGACGATCATTTTCGGGTAGGAAGTATACAACATAAATAAACATACAATCTTTGACATATTTCAATACAAACACATACAAAAGCCTGAATTAGAGTGACTCTAAAAGCCAGTGCCACTGGGAACACAGAGGCTAGTGTGTATTAGTAACAACACTGAGCAGTTCCCATGCTAAGGAACTGTGGATGATCCTGCCAGCGGCTCATGTCTGTCTGTGCACGGTTAGTATAGAACAACCAGTCACAATGCAACCTTATGGGCAAATATGTACCTACTTACCACCACTCATTGTACAATCTGTACATGGCATTAACATCCCAAGTCACCTACCACCATACTCCAACCCTTTGCTGCCATTTCCATACCGCCTCTAGCCACCAGTAGAGGGTTGAGCTCCCTCTCAAACTTCCTCCTTCAATTCCTTGTTCAAATTTTGCAACCATGTGGTGATCTGGTGAAAGGACTCTCACACAGAGAACATAGAGAGAACATTTGGACCTGTGGCTTTAAGGACGAAAACGCTGAGAAGAACCCATCCCTTTGCTGGCTGCTAGGAGTGGCATAGAGATAGCAACAAGAGAGGCGTTACAGTTAATTAAGGAGCTTCATTTGGCGGTTTCACCGGGAGTCAGGTTAGGGAGTTAGTGTACGAGAAATATTCACACCCATCTAGGGTCCACTCCCTGCCAACAGCTATGCTCAACAATACTGAACAGAACAGTCAACTACAGATGTTCAATTAGGAGTCATGAACAAAACATTCATATTGAGTCATATACAGAACAGCAGTATGAGAAAATATTCACATGTTAGTTTCCTACGGAAAGTTTCATTATATCGTCCTCAAAGACTCTTAAATCTTGATGCTCTGCCAAATGTCACACATCGAACTACGCAGTCTCAATCAGGCTGCAGCTGGTATACATGAGGAGATGGGATGCTGAGAGCTAGGGATTTCCTACGGAATGCAGGCTGATCAAAGAATGCAGACTACACTGAAAACTGCATGAAACATGGTCATCAAGTAGTTACTGCAGGCAGAGATATAATAGGAAAAAACCATACTTTGAGACCTTCCCCTCGGCGATTCTGACCTCCAACACCCTACAAAAGATGGCATCATCAGTGTCCAAGTGTTTCTGCACTGGCGACTTGTTTGGGCATGCACAAGGCAGCAGCTGAGGATGTCCACAACAGCTGTAGATCGTTTACGAGAAAACAGAAGTAATCATCACTAGAACAAAATCAAGCCTTTGGATAAGTGACGGTGGCATTAAGATCGCCGACGCCAAATTGGGGTCTTCCAACTACATGAAGTTTCTCGGAATTCAATTCGACCAACATCTCTCTCATGCTCAACATTCACCTGGTAATCTCATCTGCTCACACGCATTTTTGAGGGATCCTGAAGATCAGATACCTTATCACAGAAAACAGTGTTGCAATTTTTTTCTGTGAATGGTTCTGTCACTTCTTGAATGGTGCAATAGTTTATTTGCTGGAGTGACCCAAACCCACTTCGCCCGACTCCTGCGTCTCCAAAACAATGGAGTACGCAATGTTCAGTGCCCACTCAGAGGTCATACGAGCCTTCTATTATGTGGTACCTTCACTGGCTCCCAGTTCGACATCGAACTGAACGTAAATGTTTGTGTGCCGTGTAGAGTTGCAGTCCGCTGATATGCGTGTTCCACAGAGAATACTAGGGAGATAGACTATAGACTTCCCCTGTA